>CAOLHI010002432.1:0-303691 GCA_948474755.1 Ctenosaura bakeri | reverse complement strand
CTGTCGTCATTGGCCAGGCCAATGGAGGCTTCTGGGAGTTGAAGTCCAGAACAGCTGGAGGAACAAAGTTGAGAATTACTGGTTTAAAGGATGTTAGTAGCATAGAGCCAGTGTGGTACAGTAGTTTGAGTGTTTGACTGTAATGCTGGAGTCGAGGATTTGATTTCCTGCTTGGCTATGGGCACCCATGGTAACCTTGGGCATGCCACACACTCTCAGCCCCAGAAAATCCTGTGATAGATTTGCTGTAGGGTCAACTTGGGAAATGACTTGAAGGCACACAACAACAACAAAATAGTTTAGTGGAGAGAATTTTGGTATGCACTGAATGTTTTTTGACAATATTAAATGGGCCAGTATTCTGAATCAGCATCAAAGAAACATTATGATCTGAATCCTTTTGCTGCTTCCTTTTGCTGCTTCCAACTACAATAGATCTGATGAATCAGCAGGATATATCTATGGATTGAGTAAACATAAAGCAATTGATTCAGTGGGTTTACTCCAGGTGGAACTAGCAGCTAGCTTCCAGCTTACATATTCATGTATGACTTCCTGTGTCCTAGCAGATCTGTTTTTGCCTGCTTCTGTTTCCTTTTCTTGTTTAAGAAAACAACTGCTTTCAATTTTGTCATTTGAAAGGAACACGGGGAAGGATACCTTTTAGAAATTAAGTTATCATGCATGTGAAAGGGCCCTAGAGTGTGGGGACCTTCACAGTACACCGTTGCTGTACTGTGTTCCACTTTAACTGCCCTGGCTACATTCTGTGGAATCCTGGGGCTTGTAGTCTTCAGGTTGTTTCTGACTTATGGCGATAGTGACCTTAAGGTGAACCTATCATGGAGCTTTCTGGGGCTGAAAGTATATGATGCACCCAAGGTCACCCAGTGGATTTCCATGGCAGAGTTGGGAACTGAACCTTTAGCCATTTCCACATGAGGCTGTTATACATCCTATGGAATCCTGGGGTTTGCAGTTTCGGGAGGGGCCGGCTGGCTGGTTGTAGTCCATTGCTCAAACCACTACAACATGCTGGTTCTCTGCTTACAATATAGGCAGGGGTATTTAGAATTCTTAATCAGAGAACTCTAGTGCAGTGGTTCTTAACCTGGGTTCCGTGGACCTCTGGGTCCACAGAGCCCTCACAGGGAGTCCACGAAGCCCTGCTGCTGGACACCAACAGCAGTGGCAAAAACAGGTGCACAGCAGTGGGTGTGTGGATGGGTGCCGAAACTACTTCCTCATTTGCCTTCAAGTTACTTCCGAGTTATGGTAACCCTAAGGTGAATATACCACAATTTTTTTTTTTTGCAAAATTTGTTTGGTGGGGCTTTGCCTTCCTCTGAGGCTGAGAGAATGTGACTTACCCAAGGTGTCTGAGTGGGGATTTGCATTCCAGTCTCCAGAAGCCTTTTACAACTAACTAACTAACTATTTGAGTATTTAAATCTTGAGTTAAGTCTTGGGGATCTCCGGCAAGAAATTATAAGGTGTCACTGGTAAAGGAAAGGTTAAGAACCACTGGTCTAGAATTTCTCAGAGTACAAATCCCAAGATTTTATAGGATGCAGCCATGGAAGTCATAGTGGAGTCACATCATAAATAATTGTGTTGTCTGGAAGGGTTCCTAGACTCCACTGATTTCTCACTGGTAATCATTTAGTTTGCCTTCCAAAAATACTTCACTTCAAAAGAAGGTATTTATTTACATTGCATTTATAGGTACAGCTGCCTTTTTAGCAATAATTGGTATCATTTAAATAGAAATACAACCTATCTCATCATAGTGTGACCAGGTGACCTATACATCAGCTCAGTCTTCTTTCCAGGTGTGATCTGTTGATGGGGAACCTTGAATTCTCTGCTGCTCTGCTTTCTTATAGTTAATTTGGACTTGGAGAACTCTTATAACAGAGAGTACCTTCAGAGTACCTTCTATATGAGAACCTTTCCAATAGCAGGTTGCACTCTTAAAGTAGCCAGTCTAGGCTTTAGATCTCTTTCAGGCCTGTTGATGCTGGATCTGGTTTGTGTGCATGAACCCAACATGCCAGGTCTCTTTCACACTACACAAATATAGAAATTTGATGCCACTTTAACTGCTATGTTTCCATCCTCTAGAATTCTGAAATTAAATTTATAATTTTGTGAGATATTTTGACTTTTCTGCCAGAGAACTCCAGGGCCTCACTAAACTGCAAAGTCCAGGATTCCATAGTATGCAGCCATGGCAGGTAAAGTGGCATTAAAGATGGCCCTGGGAGGCACATGTTGCTTGTGAACTACACTTGGGGCCCCATGCTCTATGGTGATGCTTGCTGCCTGATGGCTCTGCAGCTGAACAGACCGTGTGCCTACCATCCATGGTTTGTTTACCAGTATTAGCATGACAATTTTGGAAATACCTGATGGGCTCCATAATTTCCACCCTAGTGCTAGGTCAAGACAGAGAACTTCTTTAAGTCCAAGGGCTGAATTCAATTTCAGATATGTTTTCTAGGGCTGATTTTACTGGTAGGTGAGGCAAGACTAAACATCATGGTAAAAAACAGCGACAAATTCTCTCTCTTGTTATCTCATCTTTAGTTGCTCTTTCTTCAAGCTTTTCTAACCTTTAGGACATGCATTTCAGCATTTCTGAATCTGTGTGTGTGAGAGAGCTTGAAAACTAAGAGCCCTGGTGGTGCAGTGGTTAAATGCCAGTACTGCAAGCCACAAGGTTGTGAGTTCGATCCTGCCGGGCTCCAAGATTGACTCAGCCTTCCATCCTTTCGCAGGTTGGTAAAATGAGTATCCAGCTTGATGGGGGCATGTATAGAAATGTTTCGAAATACATGCTATTTGTAAGTTGTTCACCGCCTCGATCCATATGGAGAGGCGGGATATAAATAATAATAATAATAATAATAATAATAATAATAATAATAATAATAATAAAAAAAAAAGAAACAATAATGTAATGTTTGTGGCAGATTCAGTCTTTGATCCAGGTCTGGTTTGTTAGAACATCCTGGTCTGTGCAGATAGTCTACCACAGATTTCCTATTGGGGGTCTGGAAGGCTAGAACAGTTAGCTTGTTGCTTCTCACAGGGAAGAAAGCACAGAATAATAAAACCCACTCTCTGTAAGCCTCTAAGGCACCTAAATTATTCTTTGAGGGACTCCAAACTTCTAAACAGAACAAGTGGTACTAAAAGAAAGGGGCTGTGATCATCTGGAAGCCCTCCCCACTGGCAGCCAGATTAGGAGCCCAAGGTGGCCAGATTTGTCCCCAAAGTCTGACCTTTCCCACCGTTTCCTAAGTCAAGATGCCTGTAAATGGGCTCATCCCCTTGCCATTGTTACCATGGCCCATTTGTAGTCCTTTCCTTATATGCCCATTTCTGCTCACTTCTTGAAAGGGGAAAGCCAAGTAAATACAGGCTGCTCATCCTTCTTTCTTTTGTTGCCCTCAAATTACTGTACAGGGCCACAGCACTCATAATTCTCCAGTCAACGTGGCCAACTGCCATACTGGCTGGGGAGTCTAGGAGTTGAGGTTGAAAAAGTAGGGCAGATGACTAAGCAAGAAGAAGTAAGAGGAGCATGAGGTTGTGGAGAAACAGGCCTGCCCTCCCTTCTGAGGTGTGGGTTTCAGCAGGGGGGCTATGATGCTGACCCCTGACAGTGGCCCTGGGAATTATGATAGAGAGCTCATCCTGCACGAAAGGGGTCATAAACTCTTCTGGCTGGCTACTTTGTGCCCTCCGGCTGGTGCTCATAGCTTGGCTGCTTTTCCTTTCACTGATGGATTTTTAAAGCATTTTCTTTTTTCGTCTCAGTTAGAAATCCCTTTTAAAAACATCTTACGGATATTCTTTGCTTTGTTTTTGTTTCTCATGAGGAAGTGGGTCATGGATTCAGCAATTATTCCACACCGAAATGAGAAGGGAGGTTTCTAAACAACATTGCACACAATGGAGCTGGCACGTTTAAAACCTTTTCTGACTTGGGTAGCTGGAGTTTTCTGCTAGGTCAGCACTGGCAGGACTCCACGGTACTTGTCACCAACAGTGGATGCTGTTTTCAGTAAGCAGCAGTTCTGACTGGAATGACATGAGTTTAAGGTTCTTTCTTGGTCTGACAGATGGACATCAGCAGGTACACTGTTTTTTTATTGCTTGCATTGGACAGTACATGGGCATTAGGGCAGCAGTATCAAACTGCTGGGGTCCCAATTAAGGAGGATTGCCTCCTTCCTAAAGTATAAATGAGTAAATGGGAAGTGATTACAAAAATATTTTCCTAATCTTCATTCATCCACTGTGATTTTTTTTTTAAAAAAAACCCTTTTTTTCTGTGAGTTGTCAGGTCTTTCCTGATTTTAGGAAGAAGTCCAAGGTATGGTGGAGTATAAAAAAGCAGTGAAAAGAGGTGCGTACCATATCAGTAGGGTAGTAAATCTGCTTTGGGTTTTAATTTGAACTGTAAAATTGCTATCCATGATGCTGAATCTTTTTTTTTTTTTGGATACCATGGTCAATGGTATTGAAAATCTTTGAGAGGTCCGGTAGAACCAAAAGGAGCACACTCCCCTTGTATAGTTCCCGGTGTAGGTCATCTATGAAGGTTACCAAAGCAGTCCCATAGCCAGGCTTGAAACCAGATCAGAATGGCTCTAGATAATCTGTTTCATCCAGAAACCCAGGGAACTGGGAGGCTACCATATGCTCCAGAACCTTGCCCAGAAATTGAATGTTAGAGACTGCGGTAGATAAACTCTATCCCGGGCTCTACAATTTAATATTAAAAAAAAATCTCAACATGCTTGAGAGGTCCCCCAAACGAGCACGTCGGCAGACACGGTTGAATGGCCGAAAACAGGAAAAACCCGATCAGGCCAGTAAATCCATACTCACGTAGCCCCAGGAGACCTCCAGAATGTAAAACATAAAATACACAAAGGGTCTTCAGCCCCAAGGAGCTGGCTTGAAGGGATTAAGGCATCTGACAAACCCATAAAGCGAGGACGATTTGCATACAGCCAAGGCTTTGACAACCCCGGCAAAGTCAATCATGCAAAGGACGTTGCCATATTGGAGCTTTGTTCTAGCTCCTCTACCTATTGTTCTCCCTGGGAAAGGATTAGCCCTCCAGATCCTTTCCCCTCCATAAATAGACCCGGTTTTTGAGCGGCTCTTTGGGTTGCTCCCAGCTTCCCAGCAGGCTTTCACTCCGTCCGTTGAGCTATCCCCTCAGCACTCCATGTGCTGAGTCTCATCTTTCTCTCCACTGCTGTCTCGGACCTCCGGACTTCAGGACCAGGTGCAGTATTCCCCAGCTGTAACCCTCCAAAGTCCCCTATCCAATTTCCTCCCTTTTATTCCTCGCTAGGTCTTGAGTGAGTGAGTGCATGAGTGCGTACGTGCACAAGTATCTATTTTTAATAAAATCATTTATTAGACAATTTTGCTTGGTTTCTGGCTCAGCCTGATCCTGTAAACATTGGGTGAAAGATCTTGCTAGGTTACCCTGCCTCTTGCATTGCTATTGCTTGTGCTCTGGCTATTTTCCATTCCCCATCACATGGAGCACATTGAGCTGTCCCCCAAGGGACCCCAGATATCAGGTTAACAGTTTTATAATAGCCTCTTTGAGGCAAGCTGGAACTTTACTTCATTTTAGAGGAATTAACTACACTCTTTACCCGCTTGACCCATTAATATTAATCCATATTAAGCAGAGTGCCCTGCACAGCCAGTGCAGTATGAGCTTGTGGCAAAATGGTCTGAGGGAATCCATCATAGGATAAGAAGGAGACAGACAAAATAAGCTTATTTATTTATTAAAATAGTTATATCCCACCCTTTATCCAAAGATCTCAGGGTGGTTCACAATAAAATCAACAATAAATAATTACAAAAATTTAAAAGATTTAAAATATATTAAATATTTCAGTTTAAAACCAGTTGAAACAATCTTGAATAATATAATTATAAATCATGTGCAGTCTGGATAAGATCAGTTTAGCCAGAAGGATTTAATAAAAAGCCAGGTTTTAACTTGACACTGAAATTATTCTAACATTAGTGCCATAATTGGGCCTCCAGAAGTTTCACAACCAGAGTGCCATCACAGAAAAGTCCCTCTCTCATGTCCTTCCACAATGTACTTCCCCTACTGATGGACACAGAGAAGGGCCCTCCAATAGATCCCAATTCTTTGGCAGGCAGAAATATAGAGAAGAGCTCCCTCAAGTATCAAGTTCCCAAGTTGTTTAGGGCTCTAATATTGTTGCCAGAACCTTGAATTCAGAACAGACAAACATATTGGCAGCCAGTGCAATCCCTTCAGAACAGGACCCACACTTTGTTACAAGTGCCCCTAAAAGCTGAGATCCTATCTGCACGGCATGGCTGTTTTACAGTTGAGACATGATGGCAGCACTCCGTGGGATATGCTTCTGCACAACATCTTCGTGATCCCGCTGCCATCTTGTTACTGTGTGTCGTGCAAGTGCAGTATTTGTAAAACAGAAAAAATCCGTTTTATACTTACCATAATGCCATGCTGCTGCCTTTCTCGGCTGTGCAGAAAGGCAGAAGCGTGCTGGCGACCCCTCCCTCCCCAGTGCAGCAATGGCAAGTGCCTGGCTGCGCTAAGAAAGAGAAGATGCAGGGTCAGAGATCTCCCCTCTGCAGTGACTGGACAAGGTGCGGAGGGGAGTGTTCCTGGCGTGCTTTCCCTCCCCATCGGAGCTGCAATGAAATGACCTCACTGAGCCCCGTCATGCAGAGAGGGCCTGACTTTCATGTGTGGATGTAAGCTAGCATTCATTATTGTGGTTGGAGCCCAATTGATGCTCCCTTCCCAGACAATGCAAACAGAGAGACTAACTTTTTGAAGAAGAGGGAAGAGCACTGTGCAGGTAAGAAGGAAGTGAATGGCTTGAGTATGTAGGCCAAAGAAAGGTTCAAAAAGGTGAAACAGAGGGCAGACATAATCAAGACCCCTGTGTCTCACTTATACAAGCATTGATGCGTCCTTGATACCAACACTAGAAAAGAAAATGGCGAGATATCAATTAAATAATACAATAAAATAACATCTCTTCATGTTTGTTACTATTTACTGTGGACAAATGTCCATGCTAGGTTGTGTGTGTGTGTGTGTGTGTGTATGTGTGAGACAAATGCTGTCCTCATTCTGGATGGTTGTTACTTCACAAACTGCCAGCCTGTCACATGGCAGGACAAAGTAAGTTTGTGCCAATTTGTCTTGAAGGACAGCATCCTATATACGGGCAAATGGTGTTGGTTTTCCTTTCCCCCTTACTATGATGGCATGTTCTTCTTCCTCCCCTTCTTCTTCTTCTTCTTCTTTAATTCACAACTGCTTTCACAAAGTTACAGTGGACTGGAGGTTAAGTGAGCTGTCATCAGAGTGTCACTTCTTTTCACAGGCAGGGAAGATCTTCATGTGTGATGGTGATGATGGAAAATTCGAAACTCTGAACAAATCTCCTCGAACATGGCACTGTTTAAAAAGAAATAATTTCTCCTATCAATGATGCAAATGTAAGTATTTCATTAAGACTTGATGCAATTAACAAGGTTAACAGGATTGCTAGTTCTTAATTCTTCTTTAAGGAATAAAGTCTACTATTTCTAGCACTTTTTTTTTAAAAAAAAAATTATTTGACTCCTGAAATTTATATTCCAAACAAGTTTTTCAAATATTGAACCTCTATAGCAACAGCAGTAGTTCAAAGTGTTACCAAGCTTTTGTGCTAATATTATCATTAGGTAGTTGCTGCTGCTCCAAGATTCTGCAGGTAAGCATGATAAGTATTTTATATTTGGAGGATAAATCCTGCTGGTAATCTATACATTTGCAATTTATCCTAGGCTATATCTGCACTATACTGTTACAGTGCTATTATTCTGTTACTACAGTTCAGGCCTAACTGGTGATAGCACTAGATATCTGTTTTTGATATCAAATCATTCGGCCTTCCTCTGCCACCCCGCTCCACGTGTTTGTGAGGCCTCCAGACAAGCATGTAAACAGGCGCGGCCGGTAAGTATTGGACATTCCATTCTCCACCTAGGCGGGCAGAACAAAGCCACTCCGTTGCTTTAGGAACCTCCCTACAAACACCTCTTGCTTAAGTGCGACTCTATACAAAGATGCCTAGCCTCGAGCCAATAGTTTGACAATGCCGAGCTATTTGCATACTGGCTATACTATTATTAAACCTGCGCTAAGCCCATCATGTTAAAATTGACCTTTGCCAAAGTTTTTTTCCTGCTCCAAACTCACATTGTTCTCACCGAGTATGGCATGGCCTGTAGGCACAATTCACCCTATAAAAACTCCCCAATTCCGAGACCACCTCGGATTGCTCCGGACTTCTATACCGCCTTGCTGCCGCTCTGTCTGGCGAGCTCCCCTTGGCCTCCATGCTGAGTTTCTTCCCTACCATCTTCCAGTTTCTTCAGGACTACGAGAAAAGGTGTCGTATTACCCATTTCCCCCGAAAATCCTTATTTCTAATTTTTACATTAGCTGCGTGATTGTGGTGTCTTTACTGTTTGTTTGTCTTTTAATAAAAACATCATTTTTGCTATTTTAAAACCTGTCTGACTGCTTGACTGACCTGACCCCGTAGACATTGGGTTACAAGATCCCTGCTAAGTTACCCTGCCTCTCACTAGCTTAAGAGAGTGCTCAAGTTAATTCCCCCAACTTTGTGTTTGTGTTTTGGTTATTTGGGCGCTCCTCCCGGGACCCCCAGAGAACAGGGTAACAATTCCACTTTCAACATCCTCTGGAATCCTGGGGTTTTCAGTTTGGGGAGGAACATTTAGAATTCTCAGCCAGAGAGCTCTTTGGCCTCAGTAAACGACAAACCCCAGAATTCCACAGGATGTTGAAAGTGGAATAATAGCACTATAAAAGTGTAGTGTGGAAATGGCCCTGGTTTGCTTGTATGTAGTCAGTCATTATATAGAATGTACTATGTAGTGGCAGTAGCAGTACTATAGTGGTAATAGCAGTAGTAGTAATAATAATAATAAAATGAAAGTTGGGGCTTCCCAAATATCATCATCATCAGCAACAACATTTAATAATTTAATAATTTAAATTATTTAATTTAATAATAATAATAATAATAATAATAATAATAATAATAATAATAATAATAATTTCAATGACCTGTTATCACTTTTCACTGCTTCCAAATTAAGAACAAGTTGCATTAATTTCAAGTGAGGTCTACTTTTTGATCAGTTCATCTCACCTATGGGGGCTTGCTTGGGACTGCTCACATGTTCACATGGCCACAAATCTTACCTGTGGAAAGAATGGATCCCATGGTTGAATTAATGGAACTTGTCTGTATTGCAAGCATCAAAACAGAACTTCTTGCCTATGGAGGCTCGCTTGCTTGTAAATGTGCTGCTTGCAAAGCAAGCTCAAAGGTGGCGGGGGGGGAGGTGCCAAGTCGTCTGAGAGACTTTACAAGCAATGAACTTAGTCGCTCGGTCTCAATAAGTCCTTCATGTTCCCTACAGTAGATGGGTTCCACTTTTTGACCATTTCTGTTTCTAACAACATTCTGGTCCCTAACTTGTCAGATAAGTGGGGAAGCCTGTATCCCAATTTTTAGCCAAAAAGGCTTTCCAGAGCATCTTACAAATTATTAATTTGACAGTTCCCCATGCTCAAGCTTACAGTCTAAATGAGACCTGACACACAAGTTTGAATTAAAAATCAAAAGCATCAGGTGTATCATCTTAGTGGAGTTTCCCCTGATCCAAAATTTCTGCCCCCTCTAAAGAGCCATGCACATACAGGGAGTGGAAACTGCAGGAGGCAAGGAAAAACAGAAACAGAAGTAGCTATCTGTAAAATGGCCTTTATCTAACATCATGCAAGCATTTTTACACATGTGCAAAGGAACTTACTTTTTGCTTCCTCCCTCTTGCATCCTTTGAAGTTGCTCTGGAAGTTTGGTATTCAGATCCTTTACTGACTCTTCTCTGGGGCAGTTTTTTCTGTGTTTTATACATTTAGATGTTAGCTGGAATATTAGGTTTAAAAACCAATTCATTAATACCATCAATGGGAAAAGGGAAAATTTACTATTATTAACACTGAGGAGGTGGGAATTGTTGTTGTTATGTGACTTCAAGCCATCTCCGACTTATGGCAATACTCTTCTAGGGTTTTCCTTGACATAGGAAAAACTTTTCCAATTTAAAGGTTTGAGTCTGAGTCTTACTTACACAGGACCAGCTGGAATCAGTACTTCTTCAGTTAATCAGAACCTTTGTCAGTTATGTATTTAAAACCAACTGAAGTATGTGAAAGTTTGGAAATAGTCCAGCATGGTGTAGTGCTTTCTGTGTTTGACTAGGATTCTGATAGTTCAGGGTTTGAATCCCGACTCAGTCACAGAAAACTCTATGATAAGGTTGCCATAAGTCAGAGTCAATTTGAAGATACATAATGACAACAATAACTGCATTATGATTGTGGAGACCAGGGTTTGAATCCCTGTTCAGCCATGGAAACCCATTGGGTGACCTTGAGCAAGTCACATTCTCTCAGCCTCAGAGGAAGACAAAGGCAACACTCCTCTGAAGACAAGAATAAATCTTTTAGATTTATTCAAGGGAGGTTTGCTGTTGCCTTCTTCATAGGCTGAAAGAGTATGACTTGCCCGGGATCACCTAATGAGTTTTCATGGCTGAGCAGGAATTTGAACCCTGGTCTTCTGCAGTTTAAGGCCAATACTTAAACCACTATTCCACAGTGGAGTTTAGATAGAAGCATTAATAATTAGTTAATTCCAGAATTAAATAGGTAGATAATTAAATATTTTGTTGTCTCTGTTGGCCTCTGCAGGCATATTTTGTTTCTGGCTCTTTCAAATGTGCTTTTTTTTGGTAGTGTTTAAGTTATCTTTCTTAATTTGACACATTCCATGTCTACTAGACTACAAATCCCATTAGCTGATTGATGACTGGGGTATAGGATTTGTAGTCATAAATCTTGAACCTATTTAAACTAAGGCATTTGAGTATGAAGAGAGAGAAAGAACAGCAGAGTAAAATAGTTATTTTGAAGCAAGAGATAGCAGGGAAATTTGAAAAATCTCCCTTTTCACTCTCTCATATCCTGCAGTCTTCAAGAGCCGCTGTTTCTAGCCTTCAACGCTTTTCTTTCAATGAGGCAGAGCAGTGGCTCTCCTGCTTTCTTTAGACACAACAAGCCAGCATAGACTTACATGATCCTCCGCATCCTTCTGAGATTATGCTCTCCCATAAACCTTTTACTTGTTGCACCATAGGAATACTGAGTGTTATTACTGTTGTTAAACCTCCTCGGGAGAAGGGCGAGCTGTCCTATCTCAGTCGTGGCACAGCTGATAAATCAAACAAAATAAACTGAATAACTCCCAGCTTGTTACTTACTTCCAGGCAATAAGCAAGAGTCATAAATAAAGTCCAACATAAACAAAGTCCAGCAGGGTTTCACAGCAAGGGAGTGTCGAAGGTCAATTCAAACATTTTTGAAGGCATCCAGGACTCTCTGTTGGAGCTGGCACCGCCCTCTGTTCTGTTTCTGGCACTGTATCCTCTCTTTGTACAGCAGGTCCTGGCATGCCCTCTGCTTCAGACTCTGAGTTAGAGTCCATGCTCTGGAAGCATGGCATGACAGGAACTGAATTAGCATGAGTTAGAATTCAGCTAGTTATTTCCAGAGCATTTGAGTGACTTTTTTAAGAAAATTGTTCTCATTAGCTGGTACAGTGACTGAAAACTGATTAATTGCCCTTACTACTTACAGTGCTCACTAGCGTCAGGATGGGGGAATGACAGGAGTCATGCGCCCTGGGTGGCACTTTTTCGGGGGCGGTGCCATTCCTTGCCTGCCCCCACCCACACCATCGCCCTGCCCATGTGCGCCGTCGTCCCAACCACACCAGCTGCAGCTCCGCCCATCCCCCTCCTCCCCCACCCCTACCCCGCTGGCGGCAAGCTCCGCCACTGACAATGCTATAAAATTCACTCATTGCACTACTCATCACACTGTTACTTAAAAAAAAAAAAAAGATACAAGAATGGCATCAGTGGTTTCAAAAAAATCCTGTCTAAATGCCTCAGAAATGCCTAATAATGCTCTTAAATAATAACTTTAAAAAGTAACTAGAAACCATTACTCATTACTGAACAACAGTTGCCCTGGACCAGGGGTTGTAGTGACTACCAAATATGCCAAAAAAGAAAAGAAAAGAAAATTAATCCAAGTCCGAAATGGCTAGAAATCTTTTTTTCATAAAATGTTAAATAGTGCTAGTGGGCCTGTAGCCTATTTAAAAAGTGAATTGCTGTTCCTGGGGCCTTCCAGCTGAGGCACCGTGCCTCCTTTTTTGGACAGAAGCTTGGTAGTCCACGGAGTCTGGAGAGATTGAAGGCCACTAGAACAGCCTTGGGGGCCATACTTTACTCACCTTGTGTTAAACAGAGGAAGTAAAAAAATCCCACTTGTGACATTTTGGTTTTGAAAAATAACTTCATTACACCCTTGTTACCAAAGAAATGTAACTTGTTACAAGAATCTCTGTTGCTTGTTGTAACCCATAACTTCCAAGCTCTATACATTCCCTAACTCTGATAGGCAATGCTATTAAACAACACACTAAATGGCTAAGCTCACCAGAGGAGAGTAATGAATCAGTATGTAACTAATTAAACATGACTAGTTATTTCCAGGATCCACATTCGGCCAGGCCTGCACATTTCAATAACAACTTTTGTTATTGAAATAGGGAGGCAGGCAATTCCTCCTAAGTCTTGAAGGCCTTAGTATACCTTTAAAATTTGCTTCAGGGGATGGAGAGTGGGGTGCAAGAGGAGAAGAAATCTACTTGTGTGAATTAGTCCAGGAAAAAAAAAAGAGCAGGATTTTAAAGGTTAATCTTTATAGAATGTATATCTGCAATAAAAACGCACTGCATTTTTAATGCAAAACATTTCATCCAAGAAAAAAAAATCATGGATATGTGCATATGATACATATCCAGAAATTGTATTCCATTTCTAGGCAATATTGTGTTGGAAAAACACAGTCCTAATGTTAGGAAAACTGTTTTAGTTTTCTCTGTTCCAGATACCAAGCAGTGATTCGATTGACATGGTAATAAAAAACAATTGGCACAGAAGGGGTTGGCTTATCTTCTCTTTCTAAAAATAGGAATCCATTCAGAAGCTTTACGATCCAACACTTATGATTTGCCTTATACACAATGACCCTGTAACTAATTATAAGTCATGCATAAACTTCTGCTTTTGTATGGTTAGGTTTGAGCTATATGGAAGACATTTTTTTTGCCCCATGTTTAATAGCCCTATGTATATGAGAAAACAGCAGTGGATACATAGAGAAGCTTGAACACCCCCCCCCCAAGAGTAATAAATGAAAAAATCCCTTTCAAATTATGGCTCATGTTTTGAAGTTACACTATAGGAGGGGAAACAGTTGACCTTTTCTACTTCAATTTTGTTTTTAGATGGAGGAAGAGGAAAAACATGCCACAACAGGGAGAAAACACCAACACCAACACAGAATTGCTTTCTATTGCCTACCTGCCATCTACAATTATCATGGCCTGACAGACAAATATAATTACAGCATGTGATGGCTCTTTGGGTGTGTGAGGGCTTTGATTGTGTAGGTTTCTCTGTATCACTCGACAACACAACATAGCACACACAATTACTGTGTGTAGTAGTGCTAATCCAGAGCTAGTGCCCAAAGCAAACGATGTCACATCACATTGTACGGATTGGTTTGACGCGTACAAACTGCCTTTTCCAGGTGAAGTTAACCAGAGTAAATGCAGTGCAGCTCTGCCTGCTTAGTCTTGAGAGAAAGAGTTACAACATGGAAGGGGAAAAATGGGGAAATCAACAGAAACGAGGAATGAAACAGCGATAAAAGATTCTAATTTGACCAAGGCTAAGGGGGAGAAAAATGCACACATCATTTTATTGATTAAATTCTTAATTAAATGAAAGAACTCCCATGGGCTTTGAGCACTCCAAAGTCATATTATAGATTTATTTATAATTGCAGTTTGTTATTGTAATCTCTTGCCATCCAATAGTGAAGAAGTAGCCAATGTTAGGAATGTGACTGGTAATAATTAAGTGGTGTGGGAGTCTGCATTCTTTTTGAATCAAAGCAAGATCCCCCCCCAACAAATATAACTCCATAATTTTAAAAATAAACTGAGGGATCAGTGGTACAACTAGCACTTGGAAAAGTTATTTTTTTTTTTTTTTTTTTACCAAAACTTCCAATGGGCATGCTGACATGGGGATTCTGGATGCTGCCAGAGTAGACTATACTAGGATGGTCTGATTTGTGTTATAGTCTGACTTGTGCTCCTATTTTGAATTCATTATTGTAAGACAAATACATTGGAATAAATGAGACTTAAATGCTAAGAAATGTATGTTTATATGAAATAGCTGCATTTCACTGGTCAAAGAACAAATCTGCTGTTTATAGCAAAGAACTGAGTGGAAGAATTTCAGAGTTTTCTTCACTTAAATGGAAATTTTTTAGCATTGTGGCCAAATTTTTAAATCACTCAATTTAAATATTTAAATACACCAGTATTTCCCATACAGAAATGAATTCTGTATTCAGTTAGGCATATTCCCAGATGAACTGATAGAGAATTACAGCTGAATTTAACAAATACAGTCTTAGTGTTTTTCATTAAAACCTTTACACAAGCTTTCTTAGCTTACAGCCATAGGAGTAATGTTATACAGCCAGTGTGATATGGTGGTCTGAGTGTTGGACTATGAAACAGGGAAAGCAGAGTGTGAATCTTTGCTCAGCCATGGAAACTTTCTGTGTGACCTTAGCCAAGTCACACTCTCTCAGACTCAGAGGAAGGCACGAGCAAACCCCTTTGAACAAATTCTGCCAAGAAAACCCTGTGATAGGTTCATGTTAGGATCACCATATGTAAGAAATGACTTGAAGGTACACCCCAACAACATAATGTTTCGATAGGAAGCCACCAATAAATACCAGATGCTTTAGGCTATATTTCAGAGTCAGGAACTGGCAAAGCCATCCCTGAGTATTTCTTGCCTAAGAAAATCCTATGAAATTCATGGGGTCATAAGTCGACAGGCAACTTGAAGGCAAATACACATATAACATAAGTGAAGAATGTTTTACTTATATGAAATTCTCTTCACCTCCCTCCCTCATTATTGAATCACTAAGCACTATAATGCAAGATAATAAATAAAGTAGAGATAGCACATCTATGGTTGACTATGGCCCTTTCCGCACGCGGCGAGGGAAATGCTCCCCACCACTACCCACTGGTTTTTTGGTGGGTCCGTTTGGGTCCATCGGGATGAGAAGCAGTGCGAGCTCATTGCTCTGCGCTGCTCCAGCATCCAAAATGGCGGCTTCCGGTTGGTGGAGGCTCTCCACCAACCGGAGAAGCTCGCCAGCCTAAAGCCTGCCCCCGGCAGATCTGCAGGCACACACTAGTGTGCACCTGCAAATCTGCACCGGAGCGCGGCAATGGAGCAACACGGGGGCGCGTGCTCCGTACTTTTAAAAAAACCTCTTAAAAGAGGTTCTTAAAAAGCACACTGCGCGACCAGTTCTGGTCACTCCGGAGCGGACTGAGGTGCAGAACTACAAAAAGTAGTCCACCCCAGTCCACTCCACGGTGCAAAAGACCTCCGTTGGAGGTTGCTCTGCACTGTTTTAATAGGCTGGTGTGGAAAGGGCCAATGTTTCACTCAGTTTCTAGGCATCACACCCAGTACCCATTGGGACCAGCAGCTCATCCAGATTCAAAACTTTCAGTTTTTAAAAGCAAGTCTATAGCTCTTGTAGGAGCAGGATTATAGATCAAAATGTGCAGTCATGCTTCTCTCCAACTGTTTTGCAAGAAACAAGCCTGCCTCTGCCTTTGAGTGTGTTTAGCCAATAGGCAAAATCTCACACCTAATACTGACATTGACAATAGAGTTACAGAATTAGACATGATCCTTTGTTTCTCAATACAATTTCCAGTTCACTGGTGAAATGTTACAACTCTGGAAAAAAAAAATCTAGCTTTAGAGGGAAGTCTAGCTGAAGCCTATTTTTCAGAGTTCCTTTAAAAGAAGACTCAGGCCCTTTTCGCATTAAGGTTTCTCGCGCGAGCAGGGGAGGGCGGCTTGTGCAAGAAGCCTTCTCCGGGAGGCTGCCGCTTCCCCGCTCGTTCCTTCTGCAGGCGAAGGAATGAGTGGGGAAGCAGCAGCCTCCCGGAGGCGGCGGCGGCTCGTGTGTCCGCCCCCCGCAAAGCAGGAGGTTTGCGCATCCATCCCCCCCGCGCGTGCGAGAAAGGAGGCTCGCGCATCCATCCCCCCGCGTGCGCGAGAAAGGAGGCTTGCGCATCCGTCCCCCCGCATGTGCCAAGCAGGAGGCTGTTGCGTCCGTCGCGCTAGCGCCCTGCCCCGCCCCTTCCTTCCGCAGGGGCGGAGGGAAGGAAGCGCGACCCGGCCGCCTCCCCGATGCTCCACACAGGAGGTAAGTGCACACGGGCGCTAGGAGCGTTGTGCGAGCGCGGCTGATTTTCGCTTCGAGACGAAAATCAAAAAACCCGCGATCGTGCCGCTTCAGCCCCGTGAGCCCGGCAGAAGTGGGAGTGCGTCGTGCAGAGCGATGCTCCCACTCCCGTGAGGGTCATGGGGCTGTCATGCGACAGAAAGCCCGTGCGAAAAGGGCCACAGAAAGCAATGGAGCTATTAGAGTTAAGAGGAAAGGATGAAGCAAATAAGGTAAAATCTGCAATACAATCACTAATATGAAGGCTCTGAGTCTGTTTGAGTCTGCTTAATGTTGCGGTATTATCCATTTTTAATAGACATTGAGAAAAAAAAAAGAACCATGTTCTTTTGTGATACAGTAGCTAAAAAAAGCCAATATGATTCTAGGTTGCATCAATAGGAGTATAATGTCTAGGTCAAGGGAAGTAATAATACCACTCCATTCTGCTTTGGTCAGACCTCACCTGGAGTACTGGGCACCACAGTTCAGGAAATATATTGACAAGCTGGAAGTATCCAGAAGAGGGTGACCAAAATGGTAAAAGGCCTGAAAGCCATGCTCTGTGAGGAGTGGCTTAGGGAGCTGGGTATGTTTAGCCTGGAGAAGAGAAGGTTAAGAGTTCACATTGGTACCCTATCCTACCATTCCTCTTATGAGATATGTGATTTTCATAAACTGGACTTATTAATGATCAGAGAACATGATCAAGGACACACTGACTAGAGAACATGTTTTGGGATCAAGCTGACTTGAGACATGTTCAGGATCATAAGTCCAGAGAGAATTAGGTGGAAAAACCTAATGCTAACGAGTTTGTGCTAATCCTTTTACCATTCCAGACTCTTTGCATTTCCAAATACAATCAAATATGAACTGCCAAGATTGGCAAGCAAACAGAGACATCCTTTGGTCTTATCCTATGGAGATATTCCCTATACACCCTTTGCGACCAAACATTAAGAGATTGTCATGAGTCCCTTCAATGTGTTATGACAAAGCCGATTCCAGACCCCTTTGTCAATCCCATGTAAAAGCCATTATGGCTTTGTTAACACACCCCTCCAGGGTATGAAACAGGGTATAAAAACCCCTAGCTTTGACCTCAACCATTTGTAGTATGTTGGACATAGTATGTTGCATGTGGTGCATCAGACTGTCATTCCTCCATGCTACCCTCAGACACTATCTGAGCCACTCTACCGTGACCTCTTCTTCAGGACAGGTAACTATCACTCTTTCCACCCAATCTCTCTCTATTCAACCTTTCTTGCCTCACTTTCCAATAGCCTAGTTTGGTTCTTAAGAGTGTCTGATTTCTTGTGTGTTTGTCAGTTCAAATAAAATACTTGGTTAACTTTAACTGGAGTCCTTTCTAGAATTGGTACTGGTATGCATAGGTGAAGAGATCCTGCTGTTCCTCTCCTCTCACAGGCCTCCTTTGAGCTATAATTTCCTCAAATTCTAAGGAAATGCCCCCATCGCAGGTGATCCCCAATGACCCCCACCTCTTAGGGTAACAAGATGATAGCCATGAGTAAATATTTGAAAGGATGTTATATGGAGGATGGTGCAAGCTTGTTTTCTGCTGCTCCAGACACTAGGATACAGAGTAATGGCTTCAAACTACAGAAAAAGAGATTAACAGTAAAAGCAGTTTGACAGTGGAATACGCTGCCTTAGAGTGTAGTGTAGTCTCCTTTGGAGGTTTTTAAACAGAGGCTGAATGGCCATCTGTAAGCAGTGCTTTGAAAGTGTTTTCCTGCATAGCAGGGGGTTGGACTCAGTGTTCCTTGTGGTCTCATCCAACTCTATAATTCTATGATTCTACGTTCCATTTTATGAGGGCAGTTAAGGTTCTTCCACTGCCTTCTGTGGGAACAAAAGAGATATTCCCAGTAGTGCCACCTGGTCCCTAGCCCATCTTGCCTTCCTTTACTGCTCCTGCTACCAAGCAGCAGCAGTGGCACAACTGTAAAGTTGAAGGCTTTCAGAGTCGGAATCCATAGGTTGATGTGGGTTTTTCGGGCTTTGAGGCCGTGTTCTATTAGTATTTTCTCCTGACATTTCACCTGCATCTGTGGCTGGCATCTTCAGAGGATCTGGTGGCACAGAAGTGAGACAGTGTATATATACTTGTGTAGTCCCCAGGTGGGAGGAAGCAATTTGCATATGTTACAGTTGGCCTGTGTGATGGCCTATTGTTAAATGGGATATTTGTTGTATTGTTGTATTGTTAATCAGGGGATATGCATAACAGTGCATTAAGTACATTAGCAATCCATTGTATTGTTTCCTGTAGAGGGACCTTCAGAGTCTGGGTGGCTACCAGTACTGAAGAACACTAAAATCGAGACTCAGAAATATGCCAGCGAACACCACCCAAACTCTGGAGGTCCCTCGAAAGGAAACAATACAACGGATTGCTAATGTGATTAAAGCACTGTTATGCATATCCCTGACCAACAACACAACCCTGGGGGATATACAACCCTGGGGGAAGAAAAGCTGAAAAAGGAATATGTAATATGAAAGTTTCAAATGTATATATCCTAGAAAAACATTTCTCCCCATTTTTCTTGACATAAATTTGTGATTATTTCCCATTCTTGATTCAATTTTCTATAGTCTGATTATTATTCAGATACATGGTTAAAGTATCCATTTAGTACATTTCAAGCAGTTTAAGTAACCATTCTTCACACGAGGGTAACTCACTGCTTTTCCATTTGGCAGCATATAAAATTCTTGCTGCTGTCACTATATATAATAATACATGACCAAATTTTTTTTGGTTGGTGTTCATTAAGTCACCTCAACATATTTAGTAAGTATAGTTCTGGTTACATAGGTAAATATATTCCAATAATTTTTGTAATTAGGTTATGTATTGCCTTCCAATATGTTTTTGCTTTTTTACATGTCCACCAAGTATGGTAGAATATTCCTAGTTCTTCAGCACATTTCCAACACTTATCTGATCCATTTTTGTATATTCTAGTTAGTTTCAATGGGGTTAGATGCCATCTAAACAGAATTTTGTAAAAACTTTCCTTCAGGGCAGTACATTTAGTAAATTTCAGATTTTTAGTCCAGGTTTTTTCCCATTCCTTTAACGCAATTATATGTCCTGTATTTTGAGCCCATTTGGTCATATTATCTTTAACAAGATCTTGCTCCATTTCTAATTTTATCAAAATTTTGTATATTGATTCTATTATGTGTTCTTTACCTTCAAGATTTTTAAGATCCATATTGTTTATTTTGCTTGATTTACTCTCAATTCCTTCAGTTTTCGCATCAATCCTACATCTTTCTTTTAATTGTTTATACAAAAACCAATTCCCTTTAAAACCTTCTTTTTTTAGTTGTTCCAAGGATTTAAAAATATCCCCATCAGGTTTACTGGTTAGCATATCCTCATATGTTAACCATTTCTTTGTTTGCAATTGTACTTGTTGGAAAAAAGGCTTCATGAATTGATATCCAATATGGGATCTTAAGATATAATTTCTTTTTATATGCATTCCAAATTCTAAGAAAGGACCTTCAGATAATATATTTATTAAACTCTTTATCGGAACTAATCTTATTGTGCCATGTATAACCATGCTAGCCGTATTTGGTGTTAAAGCCTTCCAATTGTAACATTCCTTTATTTTTTAAATTTAACCAGTCTAGCACCCTATGGAGAGTGCATGCATGCTGATATAATTTAAGATTTGGTAGACCTAATCCAACTCTATTCATGGTATCTAATAGGGTGTCCCACCTGATTCTAAGTCTTTCCTCCTGCCATATAAATTTCTTTATAGCTTTACACCACAGCTTAAAAGAAATCTCTTTTCTTGCAATTTAAACCACTGTTTCATGTTCATGTATTTCCTCATATGAGCCTGCCTGAGTTCATGGATCTTTAGAGGAATGCTTTCTCTTGGTCACACTATCCACACAGGCACGTTGAATGAGGACATAAGAGAGGGCTTGCTCCAGGCTGTGGAACTCTCTTCCACTGGCGGTTAGGCTGCCTCCCCCAGCCCTATTCTGGTAGGAAAGACTTTTTATGTTGCTGTTTTTGGCCTTCAAGTCATTTCTGACATATGGTGACCCTAAGGCAAACCCATCAAAGGGTTTTCTTGGCAGAATTTGCTTTGGGGGTTACCACTGCCTTCCTCTGAGACTAAGAGAATGTGGGTTTCTTTTTTTTAATTTTTATTTCAGAAATTTTTAAAAATTAACAAAAATATACAAAACAAAAAAGACAAGACCAAATCACACCTATGTATCAAACACAGAACATAACATAACATATGTACATTATCATCAACATTAACTATATATATCAAACAAAACTAACATTCATAGTATACAAACCTAACCTAACTTAAATTAAAAAAAAATCTAATTGAAAGTGACTCCTACGCTTGTTGCAAACAGCTCCAAGTTATATAAATGTACTTAACTTAAATTCATCTCTTTCTAGTATTTTAAACGGTTTCTTATTATATTTATATTCCTAAATTATCTTAGTTTCTAAACTTCTTTAAATTCTTATATCGAAACATCAATATTATCAACTATTTTAAAATACTGTTGTTTAATTCGATTACATTATCCATGACTTAATTCCATTAATCAAACTCAACTTATCTCAAATATATTATAGCAACAACTTATAGTCATATTAATTTCTCTAAACATCTTTCTCAGGATAATAATAGACAAAGACACAGTATCAAGCAACAAAGGCATAATGTTACCTAGTGGGTTTCCATGGCCCAGTGGGGAATCAAACCCTGGTCTCCCAGTGTTCTAGTCTAATGTTCAAACTACTACAACACCTTGGCTCTCTCTGTGGAATTTCAACCCATAGATGCCTAGGCTCTAGCAGGAAAGATGTTTTATTTAGACAGGCCAATTCATAGACCCCTAAGGAAGGATCTTTTGATAGTGCTGTTGCCTCTTTCCTCCTCCTTTTTATATTTTTGAATATTTTTTAAATGCTTTAATTCAGCGCTTGGTTTTAATATGCTAGCTTATTTAAATATGATAGTTTGTTTTAGTATGATAGTTTATTTTAAAAATGTTCTTCTATGTTTTGGCTTTTTAATAAAATATTAGCTGCCCTTGATCCTGCACAAGGAGACAGGCGAGAATCAAATTTTGTCCAGCCTCAAGATATAATGGGATGGGATTGAAAGGATAGTCTGGGCAGCTTCACTCACATTTTACTTAATCAGCCCTAAGAACTACGGTTGACCCTCCAATATCCCCTAGGGTTGGGGCACATGACCCTCACAGAAGTGGAAAAACCACAAAAATCAAAGTGTATGTGTGTGTGTTTGTGCAAAGGGGGCTGAGGCATGGTGGGGAGAATGGACACCCAAGGTCCAAACCCAGTCAGGGAAAGGAAAGGAGAAGGGGGTGTGTTGGCATGGTAGCCTTATACTTCCTTTCTTGCCCATCTCCTTCCTCGGGTATAGGGGAAGAGGGTTTGTGGAGCTGAAAAATTGGGCTGCGAGCCTTCTTTAGCTGGCCGGGCAGCAGCTGGTGAAGCAGGAGGAATACCAGAGGCAAGCTTTTAAAGGGCTGTGCAGCCTGATTGGAGCCACTGAAACAGAAAGTTCCTCTGGAAAAAAAGTGCCTTAAGTGGAAGGAGGCAGGGGTTGAAGAAACTTGCAAGTATTCAAATCCATGAAAATAATATCCTCAATGTGGAGGGCCGACTGTTTAGTGCATGTAAGTCAGGGCATTCTTTTACACTATCATGTGAACAGCTCAAGAATGCTTCCCCCATTTCCCCCATGCTTTCAAGATTATTTATTTATTTAAATAATTATAGCCTGTACCAAAAGATCTCAGGGTGGCTTACAAGTAGTATTAAAGCAGGTCAAAGTGTAAAATTAGTAAAATAATTTAAATAGCCTAAATAAGCTAAAACATTGAATAACATGAGTTAAAAACAGATTTATAAGATTTAATTTTTTAAAACTATGCATAACAGTATTTGGGTTGAATTAATAAGGTCCAATGGCAAGTTTTAACTTGGAGCCTAAATGAAGTGAGTGTTGGTGCCAGTAGGGCTTCTGGGGGAGGGCACTGCACACTTTGCAGAAATTTTATAGGTCAGGTGAAATCGGAGGTAGTTTAGGTAGAGTAGAAGCTAGAGTGCTGTAGCTCTTTGAGTGTTGGACTAGGACTTTAGGAGATCAGGATTCAAATACAAACTCAGCCATGGAAACCTTCTGGGTGACCTTAGGTGAGTCACATTCACTCAGTCTAAGAGGCATACAAAGGCAAATCTCTTCTGAAGAAATATTGTGTCAAGAAAACCCCAGGATAGGGTCATGATAAGTCACAGCTGACTTGAAGGCACATGATGACAACAAAGTTCAGGTAGAAGTGACATTTTTCAAAATATAAAACTATATTTATGCATCAGAGGTAATACTGAACTGTTGTGGTCTTGCTTGGAAGAAGGATTTTTGCAGGAGGGGGTTTATTTACATTTTTATTGATGCATTTCATTATGCATTCATTCCAGGGAGCATGTTATCGCGACCAAATCAGCATGACTGTTTTTTTCCCAGCAAGAAAATGACAAAACCGTATCTGACAGTTTGATTTCTAATGAATAGCAGTGTCTGGAGAATTCAAGGGCTGTACAACCCTTTCAGGGGAAGGATATAGAATTGCCTGAAATAATTCAGCCACATATAAACTACCAATACGTGGTAAAGTACATAGAAGACTACTTTGGTGATCAAATTGGGCATCAGTATTTGGGGCTTCCTTTGCATTTTACTTGTTTAAGCAAAGTATCTTTGAAGGTTGTCCAACCTACCTGACCCCAATTCATTTGGGTGATAATCTGTTTTGCCAAAGGTCCAGTGGCTGGGTCAGAGGCTAATCTCTTCCATTTCTCCTGAATGAACTTTTTAAAACTCCAGCCATCAAAATGTTAAAGGCCACATTCTGTCTTCAGATATACACAGTGGAGTCAAAGGAAATGGTGTGCATTTGTCCGAAAACACAGTGTAATCCCAAACAAGATAAGAACTCATTAAGTGGCAGCCAGGTACAACATGGCAGAAGGGCATTCATCCTTCAAGACAAAGCAGAGCTTGTTCAACTGGAGCTCCAGTGGTTGGATGAAGAATATAAAATTAATGACTGAATGGAGAATTAAATTTGAAAGTGGAAATAGGCGTTTGCTAACAGAGTTGTCAATTGTTTTCTACTTATGGTAAGCAGAGAAGGACAATTACCACAGCAGGAACAGAAGAAAGGAATGACATAATGAATACAAATTTAAAGAGTAGTCTGGTGTGCCTACTGAGATTAGATATGTCATGAAACCATTTTATTTCTAGAGCCAAATTGTATGCACAAGATTTGATAAAACAAATTTAACAGGTTCAGGGGCCAATCTGGTCTTCACATGAGGCTATGCCCATTTATTTAGCACTTAATTTAGATTTTTTTTGCCAGGCAGGCAATTTTGCTGCTATCCAGAAACCATTATATTGGTTCCTCAGGATAATGCTGAAGTGATTAAGTTGAAATCTTTAAGTCTCCTGTGTTGACTGAAATATCTCTAGATTTGGATAGGTAAATATCATTTCAATTAAATATTTGGGTGGGGTTAACATACTTGTTTTAACACAGATACTATATGTTTGTTGATGTACCTCTATGTATATCCCTGAACTTATTTCAAAAACTTAATATGGTATAGTGTATAGTTAAATTTTTCATTTAAGAAGATGCAAATATTATTTGTTGAATTCAAATCCAGTTCCACAGACTTGAAATTGTACAATTTGTTGTGCTCGCTTTGGCAGCACATATACTAAAATTGGAATGATACAGAGAAGATTAGCATGGCTCCTGCGCAAGGATGACATGTAAATTAGTGAAGCGTTCTTTATTTAAAAAAAAGAAAAGAAAAGAAATTGCACAATTTGAGTAATATGCTTATGTTCAATTAACTCTGTGGGGTAATTTCAAATTGTGAGTCCATCCCTATTAAGGAAGAAATGGGCTGATTGTGGAATTTATATGTCAGATCAGCTGACAAGCCCCGATCAATATTTTTTTTGGGGGGGGGCATTTTCAGTACAGCCCATATAGTCTACATATTCGCTGAGATCCTGCATTGATTTGGTGGAGCATAAGGGTCCACCAATCATACTTCTGAAATTTTACCTCTGTTTTTCCACCACATGTGGGGGAGCAAGAGAGGGTGAGGGGCACTTAGGTGTTTGAAAACATGCAGGCAAAAGCACAAAGATGATATCAAGAAGACCTCCAGATGGAACATTCTGGAGATCCTGATTGATTATGTTCCTCCAATGGCAGATATAGATACTGTTGAGGAATCATTGTCCTCCTCCAGCCATTAAATCATAGTTGGGTAAAGTGTAGCCCCTTCGCCCAACAGTTATGGTTCCTGAAGTCCTCCACCAGTTGCCTAAAGGTTCCCATCCCCAATCTCTTTAAACAAAACTGGTGCAATTTCCCCCCAAGCCATGCAGAAAACCCATCAAACACATCAAAACATGCAAAAATACCTCCACCAGTCCTGTACTCAAAAACTTATAGAGCCCCAAATACCTTTGTTTTTAATTCCTGCAGCCATTCTCAGAATTATGACCGGAAAAGATGCACCTTCAATATCTGTTGAAATTCTGAGAGGATTTGCCGAGGAGCTACATGCAGATTAGCTTTTTGTGTAGAAGGAGGGGTTATTCCATGAAGGAGCTACTAGACACTTGCTTCTGCAACAACTTTAAAAGAACACATGCAGGTATAATAGAAGTTTATGTTTGCATATGCTGCCAGAAAGTTCCTAGTCATGATATACCCTGTGGTGCAGTTTGTCAATATCTGTAATTATAGCACCTTTTAGTGTCAATACATTGCCCATCAGCCATGAATGCCTCATCTATTCCTAGTATGTTGAAAATATTACATTTGGCCCTTCACATTTGCTAGGGTTAGGGGCACAGGACCCCTGTAAAAGTGGAAAAAACACAAATATCAAAATATGTGTGTCTGTCTGTGGGAAGGGAACCAAGTCATGATGGGGAGAGGGGGCAGCCAGAGTCCAAACCACATCAGGGAAAGGAAAGGGAAAGGGGATGGGTCAACATAGTGCCTGTACTTCCTCTCTGTTGCCCATCTCTTTCCCTGAATGTTTGGAGGGCACTGGGAGAGAGTTTGTGATGCTGAGAAATTGAGCTGTTAGCCATCCTTAGCTGGCAAGGGAGCAGTTGGTGGAGGAAGAAGAGGACCAGAGGCAGGTTTTTAAAGGGCTACATGGCTTGATTGGAGCCACTGAGAGGGAAGGCTCCTCCGGAAAAGAAGGACTTGAGGTGGGAGGGTAGGGGTTGGATAAACTCATAAATAATCAAATCCGTGAAAGTCAAACAACAAATATGGAGGACTGACTATATTTGCATATTCAGACAAATTGAAACCAACAATTGTACTTCACAAAAGTTTTTTTTTAAAGTACTACATTTGATTAGGTTAGAATAAAATATAACAAAGAGTAAGATTGTCCTATATATGTGAAACAATGGGAAATGTTCCTGGCCTCAATATCTAACATCTTTTTAAATGTAACACTAGAAGTGATCCAGCAATAAATACATAACCAGTAAAAGTTGAAAATCATGCTTAACTCCATTTGGTTTTAAGCAGGGGAATGGAAGGTGTGCCCTGATCACAGAAATGACTAGCAATATATCTAGCTAATAGTGACCTTGATAGTTAAAGAAGTTTCCCTCCCCACATGCCCTTCCCAAGGACTGAGGTCTGCTGGTGGGGATCTTATTTGTCTCCCACCAGAACGCAGGATGCCCTCTCCTTGGAGGTCTCATTTGTGCCCATATTGATTCCATTCAGTGGCCAAGGTAAATATGGCCTTTTAAATTAAAGCCTGTGAGACTATATATGATTTCATTTTCCCATTAAATGGTTTTGGAGTTCCTGGGTCAGATGGTTCAATCCCATGTGAAGAAGGCCTGAAGAGGGCCTTAAGAGCATCCATAGGCTGAAATTGATAATCATGTAAGAATTCAGTAGACCATTTTTGAACGTATAACGTAGAGTTATGCATTTGTGACTGGGCTGTATTTACGATCCCTATCTATTGACAAGTTTAGGAAGTACATAGTCATGGTGAATGTCCTCCTATTTTCATTTACCAGACAGCAGCTGCAGCAATCAACAGAGGTCTGTTCCTCTGTTGATCTGGAAACTGGTTAACTAATGTTCCTCCCCAGCCCTTACATGAGGGGGAATTGGGATAGGGATGTTGCTTCTGGTTGTTGCACCAAACATCACTTGCTGGAGGGAGTGAGAACATCAGTCAGCTTCCTCATGATCACATGGGAACAGATGCCCTTCAACTGCAGTAGCTGCTTCCTGGTAAGCGAGGATTGGGGGACCTGGGCTGGAAGATACTACTTATCTAGGTAACTAAGATGGTTACCCAAACTAAGTAGTTGATACAGAATTCTGGCCACCTTCTTTTGAGCATATTGAGATATGTTTCTTGTTTCTCTTGCAGATTTCATTGGATGATTCTCATTTTTTTAAAAAAAACCTTTTATTTTTTAAACGTGTTTTAATGTGTCAAATTGTTTTATGTGATTTTAGTTTGTCTGAATTATTTTCATTTTAAATTCTGAGTTGTTTCACATTGTTCAGATAGATTTTACTGGTACACTGCCCAAAGATCCCATAATATAGGGTGGACTATAAATTTTTTAGAAAGCCAGAGTGGTGTAGTGGTTCAAAGGTTGGACTGGGACACTGGAAGACCAGAGTTTGAATCCATGAGCTAGCCATGGAAATCTACTGGGTGATCTTGGGCAAATCACACCCTCTCAGCCAAAGAGGAAGGCAATGGCAACCTCCCTCTGAACAAATTCTGCCAAGAAAACCATGTGATACCCCACCTTAGGGTTACCATAAATCAGAAATGACTTGAAGGCACACAACAATAAATACTTTAATAAAATAAAATTAGATAAAAATATTATTACTCTGATGATCTAACAGTCTGCTGCACAATTTGGGACAACTATCTGTATTCCATGCAGAACCTGGAATGTCAGATGTAGTGGTCACAGAAAAGAAGAACAGGAATATGCACTTGTTAGCATGATGGTAAAATCTCATAGCCTGCAAGGCTCTTTGTAAATCTGCTTTACCAATGAAGATAGCACTGAGGCTTCTTGCTATCAACAGCAAAGCAAGATTAGAAATGATAAAACTTTGACAGTACTCCCTCCTTTTATAAGCTGTTTCAGGTTAACACTTTCCTTGAGTCAGAAGCAAGCTATTCTGCCCCCACCCTGCTTTTTCTTGCATGACTGCTCTTTTAGGCAAGTGATCCTTGTGCTGAGGGCAAGCAACAGCTGTGGCATTTGCTTAATTTGTTCAAAACAGAGTAAAGAGTATTAACTCTCTCCTCACTAGCCACAGAGAACAGTGTAAAAACAGTGCAGGATCCCTACTCTTAGCAAATACATTTTGGATATCAAAATAAACACTTCATGTGGAAGACTAATTTCCTTTAAAAAGGAGAGAGCATATCTGAAAGACCTGAGGAACCCATACTTACTTTCCTTCCTTCCTTCCTTCCTTCCTTCCTTCCTTCCTTCCTTCCTTCCTTCCTTCCTTCACCTGTCATATCACACGATCTCAGGGCTATCTACAATGAAATCCATTTAACCAATTTAAAAATGAAAACACTAAGAAATAATTTAAACAGGCCAAAGCATACTAAACAATTTGACAAGTTAGCACAGGACAACTAGAATAAGTTAAAACAGTTGAAAACAATTTGAAATTGTGATGCATGTGCAGATTTGGATAAAATCAATTATACCCCAAAGGATTTACTACAAAAGCCTTTTTTTAAAAAAAAAATTGGCTTTGAAAACATAGTAACATTGGTGCTAGGATGTTTCACAACTATGGTGCAACAGTTGAGAAGGAGCTCTCCCACATCCTCCCACTGTCTGTTGTGCCCACTGGTGAGGCACAGACGAGGCCCTTCCTGCAGGCCTCAGGCCAGTATATATAAAGAAGAGCTGTTCTTCAAGTTTTGAAATTCCCAACTGCTTAGGACTTGAATGGCATCACTACACCTTGAATTCAGATGAGAAATGTATCATGTAGAACTGAGAGACTTCATATGACGTGGCCAAATTGAGGTGGTAGTGAACATTTTTCCAGTGGCGAACCTTGGAATGTGTGAAGGGGTGGGGCTACACAGTGTAAGGGGTGTGGCCACTGTGTGTGGAGGTGTGGCTGCGGTTTATGGGGGCATGGCCAGGGCATGCAAGGGCATGGCTACAGGCTGGAATGCTCCAAAAAACATTGCCGCCTGGGGCAAACCATTCCCCCCATTCTTACGCGACTTCATTTTCCACATTGGCTTCGTACACTGTAACATTTTCCGCATTGGCTTGGTAGACTGTCTGCCTGCACATTGACAGAGCTGGGCTTAGAAAACAAAAAGGCTCATATGTTAGAGAATGAAGCACACAAAAAAATATCTGAAGAGTATCATCCTGTGCTTTATAGATTATAGCAAAGCCTTTGACTGTGTAGATCAAGGAAACCTGTGGATTTATCTTAAAGAAATGAGTCTGCCACAACATTTGATTGTCCTGATGTGAAAGCTATGTTTAGCCCAAGAGGTCATCATTAAGAGAAACAGGACGATTTCCAATAGGTGTCAGACTACACTGTATTTTATCTGTTTAATTTATACACTGAATGTATCATATTGAAAGCTGGATTAGATTCAATGGAGACAAATATATGATACTACATCTAGGCAGGCAAAATGAAATGCACAAATATAGGATGAGTGACATCTTGCTTGAAAGTGGTATGCATGAATAAGATCTAAAAATCTTAGAAGACCACAAGTTAAACATAAGTTAACAGTGTGATGCAGCCACAAGACAAGCCAATTCATTTCTGGGCTGTACCAACAGGAGTATAGTATCCAGATCAAGGGAAGTATTAGCCCGACTCTATTCTGCTTTGATTAGAACTCATCTGGAATACTGTGTCCAGTTCTGTGCACCACAATTCAAGAAGGATATAGACAAGCTAGAACATGTTCAGAGGAGAGTGACCAAGATGATCAAAGTTCTGCAAACCAAGCCTTATGAGGAACGACTTAAGGAGCTTGAAGAAATGAAAACTGAGAGGTGACATGACAGTTGTCTAAATATTTCAAGACAGGTCATGTAGATGATAGAGGCAGCTTTTTTCCTGTTGCTCCAGAAACTAGAACATGAACCAGTGGATTTAAATTACAAGAAAAGAAATTCCATCTAAACATTAGGAAGAACTGTAATAATGTAAGAGCTGTTCAACAGTGGAATAGGTTACCTTGAAGGGTGGTGAACTTTCCATCTTTGCAGATCTTTAAGCAGAGTTTGGATGAGCAGCTTTTAGGAGTGCTGTAGTTGTGTAGCAGTTGTGTATTCCTGCATGGCAATGAGTTGGACTAGATGGCCCTTGTGATCTCTTCCAACTCTAAGATTCTATGCTTCTATTATATAATTCTTTGATTCGGAGGAAGGATGTGCAAAAACATGTGGAATCATCAACAATTCAAGATGTGCAGATGACACCATACTACTAGCAGAAAACAGTAGAAGCCTGGAACAGCTATTGAAGAAAATTGAGGAAGAAAGTGCAAAAGCAGTGTTACCCTGGAACATTATGAAAATAAAAATAACAGCCAATGATGATTTAGAAAATTTTAAAGTAGGCAATGAAGACATTGAAAATCTTGAAGTTGACAGTGATAAATCAAAATGAAGAATGTAGTTAAGAAAATCAGAGGAAGACTAGGACTTGAAAGGGCAACTATGAAGGAACTAGACAAAATCCACAAGTGTCAAGATATATAATTGAATACTAAAATTAGGACTGTCCATGCCATCATATTTCCAGTTTCTGCGTATGATTGTGAAAGCTAGATAGTGCAGAAAATTGATACGAAGAGAATCAATTCATCTGAATTGCTGTGCTAGAGGAGAATTCTGTGAATACCATAGATTGCTAAAAAGACAAATGAGTATGTTTTGGAACAAATCAAGTCTAAACTTTCCCTAGAAGCCAAAATGACTAATCTGAGACTATTGTGCTTTGGATATATCATGATGTTACCCTGTTTACTGGGGGTCCGGGGAGGGACACCTAAATAACCTTACAATTACAAAAGATGGGGAATTAGTCAAGAGCACTGGTTGGCACTACGAGAGGCTGGGTAACGCAGCAGGATCTTGTAACCCAATGTTTACAGGGTCAGGTCAAGTCAAGAAGCAAACCATGTTGGAAATTAATGAATGATCTTTATTAAATACAGGCACACAATGTAAGCAACACACGCACACAGATAACTAAGGAAAATAAAGGTTTGAGTTGGATAGTGGGATTTTTGAGAAGGATAGTTGATTCGGGTGATACGGAACCTGTTCCTGGAGCCCAGAAAGAAGATAGAGAGCGAAGCTGGGGTTCGATGTATCTCAGCACATGGAGCTGAGGGGAAACTCGCCAAGGAAAGCAGCAGCAAGGCGGTCAGGAACTTGGGAGCGATCCGAGGATGGTCTTGGAATCAGGGGTTTTTACAGAGGGAAATGTGACTGCAGGCTATGCCATACTTGGGGAAAACAATGCGTTTTAGGAGCGGGACAAAGCTTGGGAAAGGTCAGAATTTAGCATGATTAAGTTAAGTCCAAATTGACAAAGAGGTAGACATGCAAATACTCAGTGCTTGGGAGTTGAGTATTCAGCTTGCCAGGGTGCTTGCTCGGGGCAGGGAGTCCTTTGTAAACAGCATGCACACATAATGAGGGTGTTTGCAGAGAGGCCTCCTAAAGCGAAGATCTGGCTATTTCTGGCCTGCCTGGGTGGAGAATGGAATGTCCAGCAATTAGTGGCTGAGCCTACTTCTGTGCTTGTCCGGGGGCCTCACAAACACATGGAGAGGGGTGGTAGATGAGAGCCAAATTTTATTGATATCAAAATGATATCTGGGGGTATCTCCAAGTAGGCCTAAACTGCAGTAACAATGAGAAGACACCAGAAAGAACAATAATGGTCTGTAAGGTAGAATAGGAAAAGAAGGCTACATTGTAATTGGACAGATTCAATCAAGAAAACCATGGTCTGAGTTTGCAAGACCTGAAGAGGGCTGTTGATAACAAGGAAGTCTCTCATTCACAGAGTTACCATGAAGCTGACTTGACAGCAATTAACAATAATAACATGACAGAATCTACCATCTCCCTTGGACTTCCCTACTGCTTCTGATTTTAACTGCAGTACCCACAGTAATGGGGAGGTGGTGGTGGATTTTACCAGCAGCAAAGTATTGTCATTAACCATCCTTGCTGCAATCCGAAGTATTTGGCTTGGTCTAAAGTAGGCAAGATCCATTAGCTTTATAAAATATCTGTTCCTGGTAGAGATGAATTTGTTTTTTATATGCAGATCAACATAGTTGTCTGAATTTTTGACCTCCTCTTGGGATGTCATTGTAGGGACTGTGATGATGAAGGCCTACACTTCAAATGTTACCACTGTACCTAACCCATTGGTCCTAACCCATGTGGAGATGATTCCCAAATTATGGATAAGCATAAACTATCAGTCTGGCAGTGGAATATGCTACCTCCAAGTGGTGGAGTCTTCTTCATTGGAGATTTTTAAGCAGAAGCTGGATGGCCATCTCTTAGGAATGCTTTGATGGGTGTTCCTGCATGGCAGGAGGTTGGACTGGATGGCCTCTGTCATCTCTTCCAACTCTATGATTCTATGATCATAAGCTGGGAACTGGAGTAAACGCACAGGACAATTAGCTTACAAAGTATATATAAATACACAGGCAGGTTATGGAATCCAGAAGCCTTTATTCAATAACTAAGAGTTGGTTCTCATATAGTAGAAGCCTATCACAAAATTCCTGCTTGAGTAAACTGATTGATGTTTATCCTAAGTCCTTGCAGGACAAATAAATAGAGCAAAGCACTCTCAATTGAGCTTAAAACCCCCCACACCCAATGTCAAATTTATAATGGCACAGAAGTCTGCACATTTAAGATTCATTTATGTCAGAAATGGGAATTATGTGATCCTTCAAATTTTGTTGGACTACAACTCCCACAGATGATTTAGGTAAGTGTAAAGTAAACAATGAAGACATTGAAATACTCTATGTATTTCAGTCATTAATCAGAATGAAGATTGCAGTCAAGACATCAGAAGAAGAGCAGGACTGGGAAGGGCTGCTATGAAGGAACTAGACAAGACCCTCAAGCGTCAAGCTATGTCAATGAATACTAAAGTTATGATTTTCCATGCCATTGTATTTCCAATTTCTATCCATGACTGTGAAAGCTGGACAATGAAGAAATCTGATAGGAAGAAAATCAACTCATTTGAAATGTGGTGTTTGAGAAAAGTTGTATGAATACAGTGGACTGGTTGTGAAAGCTGAATAGTGAAGAAAGCTAAGAAGAAAATCAATTCATTTGAAAGGTGCTGGAGAAGAGTTCTAAAGACATCCTGGACTGCTAAAAAGATAAATTAATGGGTCCTAGAGCAAATCAAGCCTGAACTCTCCCTAGAAGCCAAGATGCCTAAACCGAACCTTTTGTACTTTGGATAAACCATGAGAAGAGATGACTCACTAAAAAAGACAATAATGCTTGGTAAGGTGTTGACTCTAGGAAAAGAGGAGGACTGCATTACAGGTGGATAGACTAAACCATGGCCCTGAATATAGAACCTGAACAGGGCTGTTGATGATAGGGTAACTTGTAAGTTTCTCATTCGTAGGGTCACCATAACTTGAAGTAGACTTGACAGTAGTTAATAAATAACAAAAACAACTCCCAGAGGTCCTCACTTGCAGTCCAACAATTGTATTCATGAACATCAGGGGTGGGACCAGGGTAAGAGCAATAGATTGGAAGCAGACCTCCATTACACCTTTGCACATATAGAGGTTCTATTTCTTTGACTCTTCATGAATAAAAATGACACAGGGAAAGGGTGTCAGGCAGCATGAAAGAATACACAGGAGAATATGCTCCTTAAAATAAAGAGGGTTCAGGCATTTCAGAATGATCAGGCTTAGTACCAACACTTAAATCTTGGCTGAGAAAGGGAAAAAAAGGCTATTACCATGTCTCTTTGAATACAGATATATGCAAACCTGCATTTCTGCTGAAGGAGAAATGTCACAGATTGACCATAAGGCCTAAATGAGATGATGCTAATGCTGAAGAAAGCAGGTTGCCGAGATATAGCAAGTGATTTGTAATAAGATAACAAGAACAAGGGTGATATAAATAGTTGGGAAATAGTGTTTGCTCCTTATCGGTGGTTTGTTTGTACGTCAGTCGCCTTTGTTAATCAGTTTCTGCCACTGCATGCTTTTGTAAGAATTTTATATAAACTTGGTTTAATTGCTTGTTTGGTGTGGAACCCTGGGCTTCCAAGCCACAGTTCATCTGGCACCGTGTCATTAAACAAACTGCTGAATTCATTTATGAACCTCAAAGGATTACAAAATCCCTCTTCACTATCTATGTATTCTGGCAACATGGAAGTACTGGTAAATTTGCAGAGTTGTACACTGTACACATACAAAGCCAGGAATTAGGTGAAGAATGTTGCCTAAATTCAAGATTAAAGTATATACATTTTATTTTTACATAATATTTGCAGAAAGAATTGTTACACTGACTCCTACCACTGAACCAGCTGACTATTCCTATGACTCAATGATAAATGATGAGCAAAATAGGGAGCTAATGGTTTTCCAAACAAGCAGGACTGGGAAAATAATTTTTAGAAGCAATTTATTACATTTATAATAATAATTACAGCTCAAAAACCATGCCTTATGAGAAGTGACTTAGGAAGCTTGATATGTTTGGCCTGGAGAAGAGAGTGTTAAGAGGGGACATGATAGTCATATTTAAATATTTGAAATGTCATATTGAAGGTGGAGCTAGCTTGTTTTCTGCTGCTCCAGAGACTAGGACATGGAGCAATAGATTCCAACTACAGGAAAAGAGATTCCACCTAAATATACATTAGGAAGAAGTTCCTAATGGTAAGAAATCTTCAACAGTGGAATGTGCTGCCTCACAGTGTGGTGTGTCTCCTTCTTTGGAGGTTTTTTGAACCAAAGCTAGATGGCCATCTCTCTGAGTATGTATTCTTGCATGGCAGGAGGTTGGACCGGATGGCCCTTGTGGTCTCTTCCAACTCTATGATTCTATGGGAATAAAAACAAGCTGAGATAAAGCTCAAATCAAGCTGCTTTTGGCAGTCTGCACTGTGTGATGAGAAGGCAGTTGTTTCACCTTTGAGCCATGCGTCCCTGATAAACTAATAGGCTGATAGACTGCCCAAAATGATGACAGGTTGGATTGAATGCCCTTGTGATCTCTTCCAACTCTATGATTCTATGAAAAAGTAGTTTGCTATCATTACAATCAGTTTTTTAAACATGACTATTTACATTCCTGTTTTTCAAAAAGGAAGTTTTGTAAAAAAAACCTGAATGCTGTAATCCACTTGCCTGGCGTACAAAATGGATTCTTCTTCCAATTACTTTATTGTTACCTTTCTACAAATAGCACAATTCATGCAAGAGTCAACAACTTGAACAATGAAGTTATTGTTGGTGGCTTGCACGTCAATGGAATGGTGAATCCAGACTGTGGTTTAGTCTGAATTTTAAAAAAGCTATCCAAGGTGATTTCCAAAATAGATGTAGCACTTTTGATAGCTCCTTTAAATTTAGGATTAAAACCCAGAGTAGATTAACCACCCTACTGATCAGTGACCACTTGAGCAATTTAACAGGATTACAGCCTCACAACTGGAAAAGCAACAGTGAGGTAATCACCTAGCCTACATGGAAGAGAAGACTGAAAGGCATGAAATAGTTTACTTTCCCATGCAAAGGCTAATATTGGGGATGATGGGAGCTGTATTTAGGAAACCCTGAGCCCTGTCTGGTGCAGAACGGAATGCCAAAATGGAAACTGGGATAGCTAACAGTGACATGAGGTCTCTTCTTAGATACTGCCCAATCTGAAGAAAATAACAGATGCTGGTAAGAGACAAGGGAACAGTGAAAGCAAGGCAATGGACAGAAGTTACTTAGCTATTGGACATGGCTGGCCTGTGATCTGATAGAAACTTATCAAAATGTACTTGGCTATTAACGTGGTCACTAGGAGGATAAACAACTAAGCATAAAGCCAAAATTTCTTGTCTGTTTAAAAACTTTTTAGTGCCACCTCTCATGAGGCTTGAGCTCTCTGAATCCCTCAAGTGACATGCAAAATGTCCATAACCCTAGTTTTGTAACCACACACCCAGTGTGGGGGTTCTTTCCAGACCTCAGAAACTGAATCAAGGTCTTGATGTGGTTGGGTGGCACAAATGAAACAATGATACATTGGAGAAGGTGAAACTCTGTTCAAGCCAGGAAGAAAACTGCATGAGATCAGGACCATTAGTCTCACTGAAGTTGCAAGGCTGAAAACAGGTTCAGATTTTTGTGCTGCCATTATTAATTTGCATTTAATTATTTATTGCTTCTTTAATTTTTATATCACCTCTCCTGGATAGATGACATGTGTCAAAATTTGATCTCCTTTTTTGGAATTGTTCCAGGGTCCCAACCACCTTGCACCACAGATCACAAACATCAGTTACAAAGAAGGTGCTACCAGCAGGATTTCCTTACACCTGGCTTTTACCAGAATCCTTGTCCATGTAGCTGTTCCAGACCAAAAAAGAAAAAACAAAACAAAAAACAAAAACAAATAGAGCCAGAGCTTGGTTATCACTTGTAACATGCCCTTGGCATCTCATTCCAATAACCAGATGAGCTAAAGTGCTTCATGTTAAGAAAATCATGGCGATACAACGATTTGAGTGTTGGGAAGGGGACTGGAAGATTCAGATTCTGCTCCTCATTGATGGACAACATTCACTAAGTGGCTTTAAGCCAGTGGGGAAGTGTAATTAATATGTAATTATTATCTGTGCTTCCTGGCCATTCTTCAAAGGTAGCTCCATTCCTAGTGATAGCTTCAGTACTGAACCTGCAGCCCAGGATTAGTGCTAGATAAATATGGCAGGCATTTTATCACCAAAGCATTCACCTTCCCTTTATGCCATTGTTCTTCCTGCTCCCTGTCCCTCAAGAACTGCTGGAAACCCAACAGAGTAAATCTTTTCCAACATAAAAATGTGCTTAAATTTTCTGTACTATTTGCCAAGGTCAGCTGTACTCTAAACATTCACTCTGCTTGTCAGTTAACATTAATTTAGACCTACCACAGGTACATTTACAGATCTCGTATGCTTCATAATTATTTGAAACAAAGTAGGATTCATGTTTAGAAGTATGATAGCATGTACTCCTTTTCTAGTTTTATCAAGGTTTATAAACAATCCCAATATATGGCACAGCTTATTAAAATATAAAAACTGGGCTGAATATTCAGATTTTCACATCAGTTTCCCTGGCACCTATTATCAAAGTGAAAATAGACAGTTGTGAGAACATTAAAACATATTGAAGCTTCTCTCACTGCCTCTAGGTATGGAGTTTATTACTGACTGCCGAGGCCTTTTTGTAACTTCTCTCTTTCTGCTTGTTGCTTTTTCCCCAGTCCAAATTATGACACCTTTCTCTAAAATAAATTAGCAATATTGTTCCTCTCCTTTCAGTTTTCAGTTTTTAACTCCTTAAAGAAGATTAATATAAAGTAGAGTCATTAGGCTGGTATGAATCCAAGTTTTTGTAAAGCAAATCTTGAAGGGGGGGAACCCTCCGAGAAGGGAAAAAAAAAATAGATTCAAATACTCGCAACATGCATGGAATTAGTACAAATCCTTCCGATTATAGTACTTATCATTATACAAAAGATTTGCTTTAATCCCACACAACGTCCATGAATGGAGGCTTTGAAAAGGGCTGCCTTTCCCCTGCTGACAGTAAGCTTGATCCTACAGGTCTCCAAAACAAAGCATATATGCCAATATATGGAGCAATGGTAAAGCAATGTTGAGAGGCCTGTATAAACAGCCTGCTGATAATGCTGTGACTGTCTTGTAGTATGCCAAAGGACCATGCCATTTGGAACCCGGCAGTCATGCCCAAACCAAAACAATAGTTAAAAGAGAAAGCACTATAATCACGGGTGTTCTCCCTGCTTCTGACTTCCATTACATTTTCAAAAATATTAGGCATATCACTACTTTGTCCTTTAAGGGGGAAAAAAAAAAGGGAAATCCATGCACTCTTTTAGGAATATTCTACAGCAATAACAAACTAAACAGAAACAAAGATAGCTGTGCTGATTCATAATGGAAACAAAAAATAATTCCACAATTTGCATATACTTTCATTAGGACCAACCAAAATGCCATAAAATTTCTCAGGTTTACAGGTTCTCCAGAAACCATCAGGCTAGATCAGGACTGGGCAAAATGTGGCCCATGGACTTCATGTAACCCCCAGGTCCCTCACAGGATCTTTTTTTTTTATAAAAAACCCTCTCAAAATGCCCTCTAAATGTTGCAGGGGGCAACATACCATTTTTTAAAGCCCCATTGCCATTTTAGAACATGTATTTTTGAAAATAGGAGGTGACTTTCCAGTCACTTGAAGGCACATAACAACAACAATGTTTAATATTATTTTATTATTATGTTTACATTGTACACAGCTTTGGGAAGACTGTGGTCTTGAGAGCTGACTAAGAAATGGATTGAATAATTTTATTAGAAGTTTTTTTGTTTTTTGGACAGATAGTGACCTTGCCTATCAAAATTTGTTGTTGTTGTCCCTGCTTTTGTTGCTGTTTGCTGTCAAGCTTTCATCTTATGGAGCATGGCTTCCTTGGTTGAATCTGTCCACCTGTAATGAGGTCTTCCTCTTTGGCTACTGCCTTCCATTTTACTGAGCGTTAACATTTTTTCCAGTGAGTTGCATCATCTCATGATCGCCTATCAAATACCACCCTAAATTAGCCCTTCCCACCTTTGACAAAGAGAAAGCCAACGTCATGTAGTGATCTGAGTGCTGGACAAGGCATCTTCTGCTTGGGCATAGAAACCCACTGGGTGACCTTGGCAAGGTCACACTCTCTTAGCCTCAGAGGAAGGCAAAGGCAAGCCCCCTTTGAACAACTTCGGTCAAGAAAACCCCATGTTAGGGTTGCCGTAAGTCAGAAATGACTTGAAAGCAGACAAAACAACAACAACAGCAACAAAATTTTTGGCAACTCTCACACAACTACAGTTCTTAAATCTTACTGTAATTAAAACCACTGTATTCAGGAGAACAGCCTATATTTATGATAAATAATCCAGAAGGAGTAGTCAACCAGTGGTTTATTGCTCAGTCAATCAGGTTATTGCAAGATATCTTGGACAGGTGCTTTTTGTGATATCTGAATGAGACATGCTCTCTCTCCCTTCTAGCAGAATGATTAAAACTCTTGACTACAGTGCGCTGTTAGGCCTGTCTGTTTAAATATCTCAACTATGTCAGCAGAGTAGGGGTTGTGAATATGACTCCTTTGAGTTGCTGTGACTATCTGCGATCAGAAGTGATTTCTCTGTAATCTGTAACAGTTACACTAATCGGATTTCAGTCTGGCCAAACACCTCTAATGCAGCCAGGCAGAGGCATGCATTAAAATTTTACACTGTTTTCCCTTTGAAGAGAAAGAGAGCACTTATAGTGTGATTAGATGGGATTAGAATTTTTTCATTAAAGTGGTTTTAAAACACATCACTGACTGAAATTTAGAATCCCATTTAATGAGCACCAGAAAGAATGCCGGTCAGGGAAGTAAAAATAAAAATAAAAATAAAAAAAAGTAGCAAATATTTCCACAGGAGGTCTTGCCCTCCTCCCACTTCAGGGCCAAATTACAATAATGGGTTAAATAAATCCAAGGCCTTTAGCAGCAGGTCTGTGAACCAAAGTGAATAAGGCCTCAGACTTCTGGTGGGTGTTATAGAAGTCTTTGCCCTAGTGACTGAAGATGGTTCTACAGCAGAATTTGAATGAGCCAAGAGCCAGCATAATGTAGTGGCTTGAGCATCACAATACAACTCTGGAGACCAAGGATTCAATTCCCTGCTCAGCTGTGGAGACCCACTGGGTGATCTTGGGCACATCATATATACTCTGCCGCAGAAAACCCCATAGTAGGCTTGTCTTAAGGTTGCCAAAAGTCAGAAATGACTTGAAGGGACACAACAACACAATAAAAATGTAAGTAATTTTCAAAACAACACAAAGGATGACATCCCCATGGTTCCCTTAACATCTATGCCCAGTTTCCCCCCTAGATGCTTAGATTTCTCATTCTTGAAGTTATGGCAGAGGCACACATTCTCTTTTTTTATTATAAATTGAAAACAAGCTTGGCCCAATCAAAGGGAGTTTCCCTCATACAATATTTTCCCTTTGACAGAGGTATTACCTTTTCACTTGGAGAGTTAATACTAGATGATTTTGACCCTCTACCATTTTTCCCCAGTGTCTCATGAAATGAGTAAGTCACTCATTTTTTGCAGTGTTCTTCTAATTTAAATATTTGCATGTTATATTTAATTTCTTTGCACATTACCCACTGTAGCCTATAAAATCCTGTCCCTAGTTTCACTCACAGTCCAGATAGCTGGTTATGCTCCCTGGAAATGGAGATTGAGGGAGGAGAGTTTTGAGCCAGTGGTATTCTAAGAGAGGGAAAGACAAAAGTCATCTCTGGTGGCTTGGTCTCTTCTCCTCTTGGGAAGGCTTGTATTGTTCTAAGAAGAAGGGGAAACTATATTGTCATCCTCAAATACTAAGCCATCTGTTCTGCCACTACCTGTATGGTACCACAATAATTCCTGTCTTTGAAAGGAACTTTCTTTAGAAATGATGTTGAAACAATGTCACATATTTTGTTATCTTGTATTTTTTATAGTCAGAGTTGCAATCATTTGATCTCTCTCTTATTGAGCTGTATGCCAGGCCATTTGAAAAAGTTTTATGTAAAAATCCTGTTGGAGGATTTATGCCGGAACTTAACCCTGTCAATTGCTAAATTTGCTAAAGAGAGAGAAATATCAAAATTATGTTGGGATACTGGTAATATGCTATAAGATCAATCCAAATTTATTGTGTTAATGAGATGGAATTAATGAACGCCTATCTATATTTTATCTAATAATCCATATTGTTTATAATTTTAATTTACTTCATGCCTTTATATTCTATTTTTAGTAGGTGTACCTTTCTTATACTTAATATTGTACAATTTGGATGGTTCATTATGTTGGGTCTATGAATCGTCAAAATAAAGTTTGCTTTGCTAGAAAAAAGAGCCCCATCCTTAACTATGAACTGAATCACCTTCCCCTTTACATAAGTAAAGAGCAGAAGGGCGTTTCTCTTCTCTCACAAGGAAAAAAACAGTTTTTAGCATCCGTGCCTACATCACTCGTAGAAAAATAATAAAGACTTCTCTCATCCAAGAGGATGTTATGAGAAACACCAATGAGCTGCTCCAGCATTACCAAAAGGAGCCAAAAGAAATATTTTACTTTGGTCTGAAATGTAGAAACATGAATGCAATCCTGTAATTAAAATTATCTTTATCCAAAGTAAGCCTAACTTATATTTTCTGTTTAGGTCTAATACTAAGAAACTATACAAACCAACAAAAATGGGTAAAGATGCAAACTCTGGTGCAAACATGAATCTATAAGTGACTCTCACTTTCTATTCATGGCTAATGACGCCACTTGACTGTTTCTATCCCTTCATTCACAAACAATCTTTAGGGCCACAGCTGTACTCTGAGAGTATTTAATGCCACCTCAGTCCATTACAGGCCACTGAAGATAGCAAGGTCATGTCATGCACATTCATTGGCTTCATGGATGCTAAATATTGAGTTGTGACAAATGCTTGCCGTATTCTGCTAGGTTTCCTAGCAGATTTTCTAGATGGCTAGCAAAGATCATAGGCCATTTCCACACTGCAGCCCCATCCCAGCATGGGGACGCGTTGAAGTTGGTCCGTGGCACATGCTACCGCACAACGTTGTTGTGGTCCCACTCCTGTTGTGTCCCCACCCATCACAATCATGCACTATACTATCATTGGAAAAAATCCAGTAATAGGCCCCTTTTGCATGACCATGCAGAAAGGACGGAAGCACTGTCAAGGCACTTCCTTCCTCAGTGCAGCTTAGGAAGGGTCCAGCTGCACTGCAGAATGAATGAGCATATCTTGAGCACTACCATCTGCTGGTAGCTGGCTGGGTGCAGAGGGGAGTGTTCAGGATACACTCCCACCCCGGCAAAGGCACTGCCGGGATGATGCTGGGACGTAGCAGGATTGCGGTGTAGTGTGGTAGGGGCCTTAGAGTCCCTGCTCCCCCGTAGAAACTGCTAGGTGACCCTGGGCAAGGCACACTCTCTCAGTCTCATAGGAAGACAATGGCAAACGTCCTCCGAATAAATCTTAACAAGAAAACCTTATGATAGGGTATAAGGTGAAGCTGACTGGAAGGCACATAACAACAATAGTAACAATTTGTCATCCAAGGATGGGAAAAAAAAAAACCCCTATGCCTATTGCAATTTTCTTTGTACTACACAGCTGTTAAAGATGCAGAAGTCCTCTTCTTTTTCTTAACTTTCATGTTATGCTCTATGTTCTTCATCTTATACTTCCTCAGCTAGCCATCATAAACTAATCAGATATCCCAAGTTTGACAGCAGTGGGACAACCACACTGATATTTTACCAGCCTTTTCTAAACTTGATCCCTAGATGATATTGGCCTACAATTTCAATCATCCCTGACCATTTGCCATGTTATCTGGGAATGACACATTCTAACAGCATCTGACTTCCCTCTGTGTGTATGTGTGTGTGTACGTGTGTGTGTTACACAGCTAGGTCACAGAGACTTAGACCATTTCTGCCCTACAGTGTTATAGTGCTATTATTCCACTTTCCACATCCTATGGAATCCTGAGGATTGCAGTTTAGGGAGGGACCTTTAGAATTCTCAGCCAGAGAGCTCTTTGGCCTCAGGAAACTACAAACCCCAGAATTCCACAAGATGTTGAAAATGGAACAATAGCACTATAACAGTGTTGCATGGAAAGGCCCTTAGATGATGTTCACTCAAGAGGGCATTCTTGATCCTTCCTGGCAGCCAAAGTAGAAAACAGGAAAGAAACAAACTTCTAAGATGCTTTTCAGACCAAAAACTTGTACATGAAATCCAAATGCATCAGGAATTTGAAGTAATATGAAGTCAGAATGGATTGTATAATACTGTGAGTGTGATTTCCTAAATTTCTTGGTGGCTTTAGCAATATCAAGGATTCAGGGAGTCCATGAGAGAGAGTTTTCATGAGTTTCTTCCAGCAACATCACTAAGAACTTCCCATTTCACCAATTCAATGTTTCAAGAAAACAAAAACAAAGAAACAAAAAATGCTGAAAGGGCTACTCCTGTTGACTCAATGCAATGTTTATGATTCTTCCAGTCTCTACAAGGCATAGCAGATTTCACTTGGTGACAATTTGCTTCACAGCATTAAACATGCTGAGTCTGAACATGAAACTTACCCTACAATATGCTCAATATGTTGTGTATACATGTCCTAAGCTATACTGCTTTGAGAAAGACCTTCTAGTATCTAATGCCTACTTTACTTGCTCTGCAGGTTCAAACTGATTTGCATCAGCATGTCCCTTTTGCAACAGCAGTGCTGTCTATTTAGACTATTTGCTGCTGAGGGAATCTATTTGAGAGTTTGGAAGAGTTACTCTTTTTTACCCACAGTGCTCCAAAGCCCCCAGTTCGCAAGAGAAAAGTATTCCAAGCTCTAATATGTTGATCTATACCATTAAAACAACCAAGACCAGTGAATATTTAAGGCATAAGGCAGATTTTCTCTCTCAAGGAACTGTAGGTTGAACCCATGGAGCTGCAATAATGGGAGAATATTTAGTGAAGGATCAGGAGATGAATTCAGAGTGAGTGAGTTGAAAATAATGCCATGAACTTTTATAAAAAAGGGCAAAGAAATCCCTTTGCGTACAATGTATTCAGTAAAAATACAAAGCAATCAGTCAAAGCAATGCTTCCAAAAAAACGGAGATGAAAAGCTCAGCTTGTGACGGCTGTGTGAGTCTATGTATTTTACTTTCTAGTATGCTTTCTTGAAACTGAGAGACATCTAACATGCAAACATGAAGTTGATACATATGAGATAGAAGGTTTTTTTTTTAAAGCTTGTTCTTAGTCAAGCAACTTTGCAAGACATGACAATGCTTTTAAGACTTGGTTTTTCCTCTTCTTTCACTGGATATTAGGAAAAACATTCTTTTGCTCCAATTATTGCTCCATAAAGATACAAAATGGCTAATTTTCTTGTCATCCTCTCTATAAAGTCATATCTATTGCTTGGTTAGTGGCTAGAGAAGAATGAAAAGCATTTTTAAAAATGTCACAGCTTTGTTGCACAGATTCCTTACTTGTTTTTTTTAAAGGATATGGAGATGTCTTGGAAAACTTACAGCTCTTGTCTGCATGAATATTCCTCAGTACAAAATTGTAAGAGAAATTATTATGATATTCAGTTTTTACATTTGCCAAAACACAACCTCTAAGCACCCATTCAAGTTGATTTAAACCCTGTCCAAAATATTACCAAAAACCCCCAAAGATCTCTCACAATAGAAAACCTCATCCATTACCCACTGGGACTTTCTAGAAAAGAATTTTCCATTCATGCGGACTCCTTCAGCCAGCAGGGGAGAGGAGAGAAGATGAAGGAAGCTGGTTTGGCAATTTGGTCAATAACATTCAGATTTCATAATGCCACAGACTATTCTGTGCCTGCTCACTATTGGCTCTGAAGATCTGGATGGGCATGCCTTCTTTTTTAAAAGGTATAGTGGTCAAAAATACCTTGTTTATAACATAAAGGCGCTACTTACCCTTTCCCATCTGGATCTATACAGAAAGAGATCTATATAGTCTTTTAACATGGATTTTTTTTTCATTGTGATCTATTCTGGAACAAAAAACGCAGACTCTAGGTGGAAATAAAATATTTCTGCCTGGAATTGCCTCTGTATGGTCTGTGGAGCAGTCAATGTCATCAGATTGTTGGTTTTTTTAAAAAAAATTGTGAGAACTTTAGTAACACCAAAAGGAATGCTTCCTCTGTTTGGGCTTTTTCACACTTTGGGAAGAAAACGGGGCAGTCTGTTACTCACCGGACTGGCACGCCCCCTCCGATGATCCACACTGATCCAGAGCAGTGCGTGCCCACGCTACACACTGCTCCGGGGACAAAAATGGAGGCTTCTGTTTGGTGGAGGTTCTCCACCAACTGGAGAAGCTTGCCAGCCAAAAGCCCGCCCCCGGAGGATCTGCAGCCTCATGCTGGTGCGAGCCTGCAGATCTACACAGGAGCGCAGCAATGGACTGGGGCGCGCCGGGCTATTGAAAGACCTGTTTTAAGCGGTCTTTCAATAGCACGGTGAACCACCAGTTTTGGTCGTTCCAGAGCGGGCTGAAGTCCGAAACTACAGAAAGTAGTCCCCCAAGTGCAAACGTCGTTGCTGGAAGACGCGCTGCCCCATTTTTAAAACAAAATGTGGAAAAGGCCTTTGTTTCCCCTCACAGTCTTGAGAATAATTTCAGACTTGAGACAATCAAGGAGTGCCACAGTAATTAATAGTCTCCATTTACAAAGAGAAAATCTCCAAAGCTTTGCTGAAACCTTTCTCTCTCTCTCCCTATCTCTCTCTCTCTCCCTCCCTCTCTCTTTTTTCTTTTTGCTTTGGCATAGCAGTTCAGTCTAATAGTTTGAAGTCTGACTGAGCCCTGCTTGAAAGAAAGCCAAATGGCATCAGTACAAGTTCAATTTATCACAACTCTTATCAGTTACATGTTTAAATCTAATTTGAATCTGACTAAGGGCCTTTCTGCACTACACTGTTATAGTGCTATTATTCCACTTTCAACATCCTATGGAATCCTGGGGTTTGCAGTTTAGGGAGGGGTATTTAGGATCCTCAGCCAGAGAACTCTTTGGCCTCTATGAACTACAAACCCCAGAATTCCACAGGGTGTTGAAAGTGGAATAATGGCACTGTAACAGTGTAGTGTGGAAAGACCCTAAGTCTGGACTTGGGCCTTTTCCACACGGGGTTTTTGAAAGTGCAGTCTGTCCTCCAAGGAGGTGGTCTGCACCTCGGACCGGACTGGGTCAGACCTATTTAAGGTAGATCTGCACCTCAGTCCAGTCTGGAAAGACCCCAAGTGGTCCTCCAGCATGCTTTTGAAATACCTGATTTTTCCAGTCTTTCAAAAGCACACAGTGTGCTACTGCGAGCCTGCCCCCTTATGCAGATTTGCAGGCACACACCAATGTGAGCTTGTGATCTGCCCGGGGGCAGGCTTTAGGCTGGTGAGCTTCAGCGGTTGGTCAAAATCCTCGACCAACTGGAAGCTGCCATTTGGGATGCTGGAGCAGTGCGTATTGACGAGCATGCACTGCTCTGGAGCGCCGTGGACCGGACCAGGGAACCGAAAGGTCCGGTGAGTAGCGGCGTGGGGTGATTCCCTCACCCAGTGTGGAAAAGGCCTTAGTCCAGCATGGCTTCAAATTCTGGCTTAGTCACAGAAATCTTTGACAAATCACACTCTCTCAGCCTAAGACGAAGGCAGTGGCAAACCTCCTCTCAATAAATATTGCCAACTATATGATAGGGTCATCATAAGTCAGAGTCTACTTGAAAGAACATAACAACAACAAGATCCGGACTTAACCCTGTATAAAGTATGGATTTTTTTTAAAAAATAGACAGCTGGGTTTGGCTTCAAATTCTGCACTATGGTCTAACCACTTCATTAAAGTACCTATGTTTTATTGTATAACACAGTCACCATGGGGTTTTCTTGGAAAGATTTACTTATAGGAGGTTTGCCATTTTCTTTTTTAAAGGTTGCATGTGATCAGCCGAATGTCATGCAGTGTGTTTACCATGGCTGAGCAGAAATCCTGGTCTCTCAGAGTTCTAGTTCAACACTCAAATCGCTGTACTTCCCTGGCTGTGTTATGTTACAAGACCCAATAACTGCTTCACATTTCATGCACTTCCATCAAGCATTCAACTCAGGCCCTTTCTGCATGCAGTGAGGGAAACGCTCCCTGCTGCTACTCATGGTTTTTTGTTGGGTCTGTTTGGGTCCGCCCTGACGAGGAGCAGTGCGAGCTCGTTGCTCCGCACTGCGGTGGCGTCCAAAATGGCGGCTTCCGGTTGGTGGAGGCTCTCCACCAAATGGAGAAGCTCGCCAACCTAAAGCCCGCCCCCGGCAGATCTGCATCAGAGTGTGGCGACGGAGCGACATGGGGTCACGTGCTCCGTACTTTTTAAAAACCTCTTAAAAGAGGTTTTTAAAAAGCATGCTGCGTGACCAGTTCTGGTCGCTCCAGAGCGGACTGAGGTGCGGAACTACAAAAAGTACTCCGCCCCAGTCCACTCCACGGCGCAGAAGACCTCCGTTGGAGGTTGCTCTGCACCGTTTTAACAGTCCGGTGCGGAAAGTGCCTCAGTCACCTGACTTCGTCAGCCAGTAGAAATGAGCAGGGATTGTGAGAGTTGTACTTTAAACACTTTGAGGGCACTTGTCTTCTCCTGTACTGTGCTATCACTGCAACACTGAGACACTCACAAGGAGAATCTCACTGGACATTGTGAGTTGATCACAGTGGTAATAATGTTCTTCTCCCACCTGTATGGGAGAAGGAAATGACAGAGTACGTGTGAACCCAAATCTTCACTCAGGTTCATCTAGCACTACATAAATGCGAATGCATATTTTAATGTTGCATGCATACCAGCCCAAAGTGTCTTACATTAAAAAAAGGATGCATAAGATTTTAGTGTAAGAATAGGAAACCTTCAAGTAAAATTACTATCTCATCTTTTGTCTTTAAAAGACAATAGTTTAAAAAAAATTGGAAATTTTTTTACACACAGATAACATAATTTTGCCTTGAAAATGATACAAATACATAATCTAATAATCATTTGGACTTTACTGGATTATTACTTTAAAAAAATATTCTCTATGACATAGAGTAATTATTATTTATATAGTTCTATGACTTAGGTTTTACAGCCATGACCTCTAGAATTAGTAATGAATTTTTTTTTAAAAAAAATTAACAATGCTTCAGAGATCTAAATGGTTTTAATCTAAATGGTTTTAACTCCCAGCTGACGGGGATGGTAGCGGGTGGGGAAAAATGCTGAAAGGAACTGGCAAGCTATGGGAAAATATATGTTGGGAGGGGATAGACCTGGCTGGACCAAGTGTGCAGCTGTTCTGCACAGCCATAAAAAGCTAATGCATTAAATAGTTAATGTTTCATTAACAATGTGTAATCAGTTGGCACAAATTGCTCAATGTTCTAGAATTCTCGTGACTACATGCTAAAGGTGGCCACTCTCTTTTCTCATTAACTCTTTAGGAGGGAGGAGGGGAAAGGAGTCATCGCTTAATCCAACTTTTTAAAGAGAGATAAAGAGATTGAATTATTTGCTGGTTCAACATCCCCTCTAATCCCAACATGTGTATAATCAATTTATCCATCCACATATCTTTAGTCTTTAAACCAAACCTATTACCTTTGCTATATCCACTGCACAGAGAAGCCAATGAATATGTGGTATATACAAACATTTTAAGAAAATGAAAATATTTCATTATGCAAATATAAATAACATCTAAAATCATGATTGATATTCAATTTATCTAATTTAGCTTTACTGTATCATTATAAGAAGAACAGGAAGACAGCAATGTGCTTTTTCAGAGGGAAAAAAAGTTCCAAAGAAGGCAACATTTTCACATACATTGATCCCAAGAAAAGATCAATACTCAGTTTATGAAGCTTTGCTGTTTAATCTCTGAATCTTTTTTTTTTTAAAGCTAAGCAGCAGCTCCATTCATGAAGAATGACAGAGTGGCTAGACGGCAACATGGATTTTGAATGTTAGCTCAACATGCAATTTCCCTGGAAAGCATAACCTTCAGTGTCTCCCCTGTTGAGGAGTAAAGACACCAAGGCTGCTTGACAGGTGGAGATATCCTTCAGGAATATAATTTCCTTGTAGGAAATTTCTGTGCGTAGACTCCACTTAACCCTATTCCCTGTGATTACCATGCACATGGCTTCTTTACTGAGTTTACACACCTTGGGAAGCAGGTGGAGGCCAAAGGCAACTTTTACATCACTTACACTCCAAGGGGTGCACCGTTTAGACATGTCTTTCCTGCAAAGAAGAACTGGGGATAGAAGAAATCTCTGTTTGTTGTGAATATGGTCCGATAATAGTTCTAAAGTGGCACCAGAGGAAAGAGGGTGGGAGAACAGGGAAAATGAGAACAAGAAAGGGGCGCATAAAGGAGTGTCCTCCTTTTTACATGTGAGTTTCCTACATGGAAAGAACTGTTGTGGAAGAAATGTTCATATGTTGTGAATACATTCTGGTAACGGTGATAAGTGGCACCAGAAGAAGGGGATGGGCTGGGGGAAAATGGGAAAGAGAAAGAGGAGGGGAGGTTAGGGAGTCTGGGAAGACGTGTCTTTCTTCCCACTCCTTACAGCCACTGGGGTTTAATGCGATCTATAAACTCATCTGTCTGTTTACATACCAGCAAATGATACGTCTCTCTGATCCACTTACATTTTCAAGCCTAATGTATACACAGGGCACTGATGCTGTGTATACAAGACACAGAGATAGCTGGGGGCTGAGCGCTGTCCCTGCTTTCACAGCACACTGTCACTCTTATAAATAAAGCATTGGCTCGGGTAAAGAGTCTGAGAGCTGGAGAGCCACATTGCGTGCAAATCCAGCTCAGTGCCCGAGCCTCCTCGAGGTTGAAGCTAATCCTAACTGACATGTTACAGTAAAAGTACTTTATAAAATCAATATTAAATTCACAGCCTTTGACATCCTGGGACATCAAAGATAAAGGGGAAATAAGCCGTGGAGTAAACAGTCCTGCAGCTATGCCAGTTGCTCAGGGAGAGAGGCAAAAGAAGACACGGGAGACCATAGGGTAAATTAGTACAGTGCTAGTCCTGTTTTCATACCAAGGTCTTGACATCAATGAAAACATTATAAAAACGGCACGCAAACTCTTACACGCATGAAAAAAGAGAGAGAGAGAGAGAGAGAGAGAAAGAGAGGGAGAGAGAGATCAGAAATAACCTGTGAAATAACAGCTTCTTGAACCTGTGAAGGTTGAAGGGATGTAAGTGTGCTTAACGTATGTATGATATTATCCCCTATTTAATCTTAAGGGCAATTACATGAATCGCACACAAAGAAACCACACAAACATTTCACCTTACTGGAGAAACACTGGGTGAGGATTTGTCTGGGAAGATCTTGTCTAATAATATCATGCATCTCAGACATAAACCCATGTGAATCTCACTATCATCTGCACCCAAATAAAGTCAAACATTATCTTGTTTCAGTTCTGGGCGTGAAATATGAATAGTGCAGGGGACTAAGGGAAAGGAAAGTTGGGTAGAGAGTGAAAGATGTCTCTCTCTCTCTCTCTCTCACACACACACACACAGAGTAAGTGCAGACAGAAACAATAGTAGTTCTTTCATCTGCTGAGCAATTTTACATTTTGTGCCAACCGGTTTAGATGGAATTTTCTAGTATAGTGGATTTCCAATCACATTGTCATGTGGATGTTTGGGACTGTGTTCAGATCTTTACCAAAATATGAGGCTCATTGGGTGGCCTGGGAAAAAGCTACCTCACAACGCTTTTGTGAAGAGAAAAATGCAATAATTCCATGTACACAAAAATGAACTCACGGAAGAAAGGGCAGAATGCAAGTAAAAACAAACTCCTATTTTCTTTTCCCTCTTCCACTAACTATGCAATCCAATGTATGTCTACTTAGAGACAAGCCCCATTCAATTCCCTGGGATTTTGTTTCCAGGTAAAAACATCAACAGCAATGAAGCCTTTTTTTCTTTGACTGATTGGTAGAATAACAGGTTAGTTTCCTTTCTTGTGTCTCTTAGCAATAGAAAAGTAAAAAAAAGAGTATCCAATGATAGTTCTGTTTAAAAAAACAAGCACCAGTGGGTTATGTCACCCTTCTTTCAAGAACTTCACTTGTCACCCATGAATTATATTTTGTTCAGTGGGATTATGAGTAAGGGATGATGTGAAGAATTGCAGGAAGTGTTGCAAATTTTCAGTCTGCAGTCCAGAAGCAAAGGTGCAAGAAATGGCTTCCAGGTTTGCACACAGAGAGAGGGAGAGAGAGAAAATATAATGGTCAGTGCTGCTATTGTTACATGCACATCTGACCAGGGCACATGAGAGGGTCTTCTTGCTGGCTGTTGTGGGGCTGGGGAATTCCCTGTTACAGGAGCCTAGGCTAGACTGTCTCCTCCACATCCTTTCACCAGGAGGTAAAGATATTTTCATCTGGTGATGTAGCAGTCTGAATGTTTGATTACAATCCTGCAAACCAGCGTTCGATTCTCAGCTTGGCCATGGAAATCTGCTAGATTACCTTGGGCGTATCATACACCCTCAGCCCCAAACAAACCTATGATAGGTTCATCTTAGGGATGCCATAAGTTAGAAACACACTGAAGTCACACAACAGCATTTGGATATTAACAGCATGTACAGAAGTGTTTTTTTTTTAAATGGGATGTGTGTTCTGCATTCTTGCCTTTATTATGTCCTTTGAATGATTTTATTCTATTGAAAATTGTAAATTTGTTTATATCCCACCTTTCTCCTTGTGGAGGATCCAAGGTGGCGTTTTAACACGATACCCCATTCAATTGTTATTTTAAACTTTTGTATTATCAGCTTTTTAATTATTTGAGTTGCATCTGGTTTTTAACTTTTTGCAAGTCACCTTCCATTCCCTGCTGGGAGAAAGGCAGGTATTCAATTAAGGAAATAAATGAATGGATGGATAAATAAATAAGTAAGTAAGTAAGTAAGTAAGTAAATAAGAAAGTAAATAAAGGGCAATGGGCCTATGGTCCCCAATTTGTACCATGCATGCTGGGCATATTTTATTTACTTATTCAGACTGCTTAATATATTAACAACATCTTCTTAAAATTATGATCATATGATAAAGTTTGCTGATACATTTAATTTAGAAGATGTATGACATTTTCTCTAAGTCATCTGGTATGAAACCAGCAGGTACAATAGGGCTACCACTGACATCATACAGATGTTGTGCTGTTAGAAAAAAATACTATTGGTAATAACAAAGAAAGAGTGGAATGTCCATTGTCAGACTGCATTTTTCAGTGTTAGTTTTTTATTGATATATTGGCATCAGATAATACAAAGAAATATATAACATTTCAGTGCTACTATTTTAGTACAAAAGTTGGTACTGTGCATATATTAAAGTAAACAACAGAAAACAGCAAGGGGGGGGAGTGCTTTGTCTCCTGTTTTATTACGAAGCAATCAGATACCTGGGGTGGAGGGGACATATTCTTTCCTCAGAGGAAGTTATTGAAATTACAGCTGCTGTCAATAAATTAATAATTAATGCATATCTTTGTTATCTAGAAAACCTTTGAAATAATTCTGAAGAAGTCTAAGTGGATCTATTGGAGATTTATAATTGGTAATCTGTTCTATATAGTAAAGGGCTGACTTATAGAATGGTTTCCTATTCATATTGTGCTAAAAAGATCTGGATATATTTATTAAATCTTTCATGCTCAACCCACTAGGTTCTGAGGCACTGTACAAAAGACAAAAAGATTTGAAATACAGTCTCCATCCAGTATACAGTTTTGCATGTACAATTGATCTTCTACATTCACTAAGGTTGAGGTGCAAGACCTGCGCAAATATATTAAAACCACAAATATCAAAATGTGTGTGTATCTGTGTGAAGGGGGCTGAGACATGGTGGGGAGAGTGGGCACACAGAGTCCAAACCAGGTCAGGGAAAAGAGAGGGAAAGAGGGTGGGTCTTTTGCCCATCTCGTTCCTTGGGAGTGTGTGTGGCATCAGCAGAGGGCTTGTGGTGCTGAGAAATCAGGCTGCAATCCATTTTTAGTTAGCCAGGCAGTGACTGATGGAGAAAGAGGAGTACCAGACATGGATTTTTTTGAAGGGCCTCACAGCCTGATTGGAGCTGCTGAGATGGAATGTTCACCTGGGAAAGAAGTGCTGGAGGTGAGACTGGAGAAACTCACAAATAATCAAATTGGTGAAAGTTAAACCTGCAAATATAGAGGGCCAACTGGTCAATACTTTTTAAAAAAACACCTAGTATGAAATGAAGTGCCATTGAGGAAATGATTTACAATTATGATACTTCGTTTTTGGACCATTCAATCTCCCTCCAACATTTTTAGCAAGCCACTGCCAAACATAAACTTTTGAAGTCTTTTTCCAGTGCCCTTGGAAGAACTGATTTTTGTCCTGCCAATTTATTAATATTACCTCTATTTTCCTCAAGAGCTCTCTACTTCTCAGGTTTATATAGGATGTGATCCTACCTCAGGGTTCCATAGCACTGTGCTTCTCAGTTTATCTGATGTAGGGGACTGGCAGTTATTATTATTTTTCCTAATGTGCCAGGGACCAACATGAAGTTTGTGTCCATAGGGTACAATGGTTTCTTTCTTTCCTGGAAACTTGCCAGGGACTGGCAACCAATGGTTCAGGGACTGGCCAAGTTCCAGGGTCTGCTACTTTGAGTAGCACTGTCAGAGCATAAATATCTGCATGTGAAATTATGCACTGATTGTGCTATACAACCCTTGTGTTGAATGGCAGTGTTGTGCAACTGAAAACACATCTGAATATGGAACTGAATTCACATTCCTCTTTTCCACCATTGAACTGAATATGGATGTTTCACATTGGACAAAAATGCCTAGTCATTTCCCTAGGGAGCTTACACATGAGTAAGATATCAAGGATATTCTTCTGTTACTGCTTAAGGACCATGTTTCCACAAGATACAGCGGGGTCTTGGTATCCTCTAGGGTTTGGTTACAGGACTGTTCCCCCCCCCGATACCAAAATTCATGAATGCTTAAATCAGCAGCAGAGTTTGGAGTGCATGGAGGGAGGGTGGAAGGGGCATGGCTATGGTGTGGGGGCATGGCCACAGTGTGTGGGGGCATGGCCATGGCACACAGGGGCATGGCTACGAGCTGGGACACCCCAAAAACATTGTTGCCGGGGGTGAACTGCCCCCATCGCTCTGCTGTCCCTACACGACTGGCTCAAGTCACATTAAGTACAGTGGTGTAGTAAAATAGCGTCCCTTATATAAAATGGCAAAATCAAAGTCTGCTTTTAGGATTTTAAAAAAAAAAAATTTTTCAAGATGTGGTTGGTTGAATCTATGGATACAGAACCTGCAGATATAGAGGACCAACGGTACTGGTAACTATATAGTGGATTTGGAACACCTGGAATAATTCCACATTTTGTAAATGATATCTATCTTTAATATGTTGGAATACCCTCCCAATGAATTTATCTAGAGAATGTTTTGTAGCTGCATAAATTGTCCCCTTCCCAGTCTGCAAGTCTGACTTGATACTATCTTTAATATTCATATTGTAGGAATATACAATATACATTGTAATATTCATGGGCTGACTAAATGTTTGTATTTACTCTAGATCTGTGTATTGTTAAGACTCTGGAGAAAAAAAAAGACTCTGGAATAATAGTCTTCTTTGTTTCTGCAGGAAACACTTCAAATGGCATCTATTTTACACAGTATCCTAGGGGGTAAAACAATATGCACAACATAAAACAAATGGGGAATAAATATTCTAAGCATCACAAAGCATTATAAATTTATACTGCCACAAATTTAAAACCAGCAACAAAGTACATAATTTATTTTAACCTTGTTTATGATTCACTCCAGCTTAGGAAATACTTAGAATTATTTATACTGTCTTGGAGTCCAGAGTATCAAGTCTAGAGTATCTGTAATTATAATTTAATGCCCAAACTAATCCTTTAGCGTCTAGTTTGAGATGAAGTGATAATGTTTGACTTCTTTTCTGGAACATTTAATTTTCTGGCATATTAGTGTTGGTGGTACCATTATTACAGGTGGCTGGAACATAGCTTTTTCCCCTCTTAGGACTAAACACAACAGTTGATATGAGGCTATTCTCATAACATATTGGGTTGAAAAACAAAACAATACTGAAATGTCCCACAGGCATTTAGCAGCTTGTCATTTTCAGTGAAGGAATGGCAAGATTAACTCTCAGCCACTAATCAGGAGACTGTTCATTATCATAGAATCATAGAGTTGGAAGAGACCCCAGGGGCCATCCAGTCCAATCCCCTGCCATGCAGGAACACACATCAAAACATTCCAACAGATGGCCATTCAACCTCTGCTTAAAAACCTCCAAAGAATGAGACTCCACCACACTCCGAGGCAGCATATTCCACTGCTGGACAGCTCGGACCGTCAGGAAGTTTTTCCTGAGGTTCAAGTGGAATCTCCTTTCCTGCAGCTTTATCTCCCATGTAATATAATGCCTACTTTGATAGCCTGAATGCCCTGAAGGCACCAGATCCCATCTGATCTTGGAACCTAAGCAGGGTCAGCTCTGGTTATTACTTGGATGGGACATCACCAATGAACAGCAGATGCTGTAGGCTATATTTCAGAGGAAGGAACTGGGAGAAGCACTTCTGAGTAATCCTTGCCTAAGAAAAGCCTATGAAATTATGAGGTCTCCATAGGTTGACAGGTTACATGCACAGTATCTACTTTGTCCTTCAGAAATCATGTGAGCTAGGTTTTTGAAGGCAAGAGGAAATGACTTGCATCAGGATACTGAAAGGATACTTGCATAAGGATACTGAAAAGTTTCATATCCCAATTTCATGTCCCATCACAACAGGGATAGAACTCAGAATTTAGGGTGGAATGTGCATATGGTTCATGCCAACTTAGGAAGCCAGACTGGCATTGATACTGACCCTATTTCAGCATCGAGGTAAAACATGGCTGTTTATCTAAACATTTGGAAAAAAAAATCTGTCCCTTTCTGAAATTTCCCCCCACATAGGTTCAAAATTTCCAGAAATTTTTACATCTCTAAAAAGGCTTACATGACTTCAAGTTGTGTTACTGATTTTACTTCACACCCTGAGAGCTTCAGATATTGCGTGAGATATAATTATTTAAATAAATAAATAAATGATCTGTAGCACACTGGAGATATAAAGCTTATGTTAAGCATTTTAAGTCACAGAAAGCCTGCCATTCCCCCCATTGGAAAAGTAGTTGTGGGGGACTGAGATATACATATCATTTTTAAAATCATGTCTGTGTGTACTCTATTGCTTGAACAGGGCAGTCTGAGTTTTTGAGATATTCAAAGCACTGGAAAATTGGATGTGAGGGGTGAGGGACATTTCTGATCTTTATGACCCCTGGTGGACATTTATTTTTTTTAAAACTGATTCCCTCCCATTGAAACCATCTCCATGCAATATAGTATTAATTTATGTTAATTTAGGCAGCTTTTGTCTAGCCCTTGATATCTGTGTACAGCCTAAGAAAATTTCACAGGCATTCTGAAGACCCGTTCTCTAGCCTGCACACAGAGAACACTTGTTCCTCCTGGGTTTTGTACCCACCCAGGGAAAATTCCCTGGACCATGAGGAGAGAGTGCTGTGCATTTTCTGGTGTGCAACAGCTTCTCTCACAAGGTCGCATTCTTCCCACCAGGAAGCCTTGAGGGTTGGGTGAGGGTGTTATACCCCTGAGTATAACAGTGTTAAACTCTTTGGTAGTATATCATCACACATGATAAGTAGAATATTAGAAACATGAAACCCTGTCATGCAATTTAAACTACATAATCTAGGTTAAGATCCTGCAGTGGGAGACCTATTGTGAAGTTCTACCATGGTGGAAATACAAAATGTCTCCCAACACCGTCCCACAGCACTCATCTTCCTTCTATACCACCTGCTTTGCAGTGGCCAATAGAGAGCAAAGGACGGCTGAGAAACATCTGAATATGTGACTACAGCCAGGTGCAAAATGACAATATCATCTTGCAGGATCTCTGAAGGATCCCCAGGAAGTTCCAGAAGATGCTTTCATCATAGTATGTCTGGATAAAATCACAGTCATAGAATCATAGAGCTGGGAGATACCTCATGGGCATCTAGTCCAACCCCCTGCTCAATGCAGGGACTTCAGGGAAAGCATTGCTAGCAATTATCCAGCCTCTTTTTGAAGATGTTCAGTGAAGAGACTTCACCACATCTCTAGGCAATTGATTCCATTGACAAACTGCTTTTACTGTCAAGAAGTTCATTCTAATGTTCAATTGAACTTTACTCTCTAGTAACTTCAAGCTATTACATCTGTCCTACTGTCTGGGCAGCAGAGAACAAACCTGCACTGTCCTCTCTGTGACAACCCGAGATATATTTAAAGAAAGCAAGCATATCACCCCTCAATCTTTTCTTCACCAATCTGAATGTGCCCATCTCCTTTACCTTTCCTCGCCTGTTTTGTTTTCCATCCTTCTTGTCATCCTTGTTCCCCTTCTTTGACCCTTCTTAAAATGAAGTGCCCAGAATTGAATGCAGTACTTCAGAGGGGGCCTGACTAGTACAAAATATGGTGGGACTACTACTTCCCTCAACTTGGAAACCTCATAAATGTAGAATTTTGCATTTGTTTCTATTGAATTCCATTTTGTTAATTTCTAATTTATTGTGGTTCTTTTGAATTCTGTTCCTGTCTTCCAATGTATTCGCCACCCATCCTAGTTTTGTGTTGTCTGTAAACTTGGTAAAGATTCCTTCCACCCTGTCATCTAAGTCATTGAAAATTTTTTTCTCTATTTATTTTTTTACCTAAATGGTCTTAACTGGTCCGCTTTGATCAATCTCATGGACTTCTGTACAACTGAAATTTTCTTTGACATATGTTGTTCCCCTCCTTTTCTGCCGTGTATATATTCTTTGTGGATAGGTTATAACCTTCAGTTGTAATGTTCCAGTCATGGGAGCCACATAGCCAGATGCTTCTCAGTCACCACTCACTATCTCCCAGCTGCTATATGGCCATGGGAGGATGCTGTTGGAGGAAGGTGGATTGTCAGGGTTGTTTGGTCACTGAATGAGGAAGGAAGAGAATTCTGGGTTTCGCAATAACAAAAAGTCTCATGCAGGTGAAAGATGGACTTACATCTTAGACATAACCTTGAAAAGAACAACTGTCTCATTTTTCTCTCTCAGATCAAATAACTGTTAGCAAAAGATCAATAACTTTTGATTGTGAATTTCAGTTTTCACCTCCGTGGACTTCATAGAACTATAGGTCTGCATAGGTTGGAAAAAGAAAAAGCTCTGTTCTTTCACATTAGTTTCTTTTTCTTGATTCAATACATATGTTTCCTTATATAGACTAGTTTCTTTTCGACACTGGAGAAGACGGGAGAATTTGAAGAAGTGATTTTAAAATGGTGGAAAGTCCATCGTAGGTTGATATTGCAGCTGACTTTGTGTTATTAGAAAACATTGTTAGAAAGCAATGCTAAAAATGATACATTGCATGCATGGAACACTGTGATGATGCTGGCTATATCTCTGCAGTGGAACATGTCCTCTGTAATGCAAAATATCCATTTGCAATACTTAAGATCCTTGGCAATCCCAGATGCTAAGTACAGATATCGCCAAGTAAGATTGGACAAGACCCCTGCTTCCTAGCACTGTAGACAGCCTGAGCTAAATGGACTAATAGTCTGACTTGATATAAGTTAGCCAGTTGCTGTGCTGGTTGGGATACTGGGAGCTGTTATTTAAAAGTAACTTTTTCAAACTCTGGGCAGCTAATAATGTTCCTGGGGCATTGTCTCCAAGATGTACTTGAAGTTCAGGTATTGGACATTATGTGGGAGTCCTGTTTGTGTGGCAGCTAGTGTTGCCAGGTTTTCAAAATTTCAACAAGGGACAGTGAAAATTCATGACATGCAGAGTTGACAATTAGGAGGTAGCTATTTACAGCTTTGTGTTCTACCTAAGTACCAAATAAAAGTATTGTACTGTTAATTTGACCATGTGTCAAGTTTAATTAATGTTGCTGCTCCATGCTTAAGGGTAGCATCTTTGTCTTATGACCAGAGTGAGCAACTGCAAAGAGTCTAGAGACCCTCCAGGGAGTGTATAGACTACTAAAAATGCTGGTACTGCAGCCACAATGTTGCGAGTTTGATCCTGTAGGGCTCCAGGTTGACTCAGTCTTCTTGTCATGAGCCAGACTGAGCAGGAGGCTGAGCAGGCTGCCAATTCAGACGGGGACTCTGAGTTGGGCTGGGACTCCCAGCCGGGGGAGGGAGAGGGGCTCCTGCAGAGGCAAGGGAGGGGCCTACCAGTGACTCCCCAGCTGACCCAGGGCCGATACCTACAGCAGAGGAGTTCAATGCTTTTGGCTCAACAGAAGCTGCTGCTTCTGACTCCAGCCCGGAGCTTGCAGCAGACTCTCCCCCCACATTCCTCCAGAGGCAGCTGGAAAAGGTGGTGGTTCGTAAATCAAAATGCCTGCTAGAGAAGTGGCTGAGATCAGAGGGCCTTCAGCTGCGGGCCAGGTTAACGGACACTTGATCAGCCCCAGCTGGGCTAAAGACTATTTAAGGCAGACGCTGGGGAGTGGGGGTTATGGGGCAACAACTGTCATTCATCTGTGACTCTGATACCTGTTCCGTGGGCTTGCCATTCCTGAGTTCCACTGTCTTTGTTCGTTTTGGGTGACATAACCCCTTAATTACTTTACGGCTTTATTTATTGCCTCTGTTTGCTTTGGGTACTGTAAACCCTTGATTATTTTATGGACTACTTACTAGAAGCCATAAAACTCCTGTTGCCTCTGTGGTTGCTTTGCCTCTGCCTGACATTGACACTTCCATCCTTCCATAGGTTGGTAAAATGAGTACCCAGTTTGTTGAGGGCAATTAGCTAAACACATTGTAAACCACTTAGGGAGTGCTTAGCACTGATAAGCAGTATAGAAATGTAACTGCTATTGCTCTTGCTGAAAATGGGGAACCATAGCTAGCCCTTGTTAGTTCTGTGCAGAAGAAGGCAAAGCAAACCCCTTTTAAACATCTTTTACACTGAAAACTCTATGATGAGACAATCCAAAATGACATAAGAGATAGTGCTGGAAGATGAAACTCTCAGGTAGAATGGGACTTGCTATGCCTAATGATGCAACTGACAAAAGGACATACAGCTGTTGACATGCTCAGAAGTTAAAGGAAAGTCTAAAGCTGCACAACACATAATATATGAACATAGAATGTGAGAAGTATGAATCAAGGGAAGCTAGACATAGTAAAACAGGAGTTGTTAATCATAGGTGATTGGAATGCAAATGTAGGAAACACAACAGAAGCAAAGACTGTAGCAAAATTTGAACTAGGATCAAGAAATGAAGCAAGAGACTGAATGACTGAATTTTGAAAGAACAACAGTTTGTTCATTGCAAACACATTCTTCAAGCAACCAGAGAGGTAACAGTATATATGGACATAACCTGATGGACAATATAGAAATCAAATAGAGTTCATAATTGGAAGCATAAGATGGAGAAGCTCCATTTTCTGTGCAAAAACAAGACTGAGAGCACAGACCATGAAGAGGCACAGACCGTGAACAGCTAATATAAAAAACCAGCTAACATTAAAAATCAGAGTAAACCTAAAGAAGAACACTAAACAAACCATCATGCTGCAATACAACTTGAAGAACATTCCTGTAGAATTTAAATATAATGTTAAAAATAGATTTGCACTATGAAGCCTAAATTGATTGGGAGTCAGAAGAACTCAAGGAGGAATGCAAAAAGAATGCAGCCGAAAAGAAAGAGAAGACAGGACAGATGAAACTCTTCAAGCAGTTAAGGATGGATGAGAAGAAAAATTAAAGAGGACAGAAAGAGAGTCAGGATCTTGAACATAACTGTTCAGAAACTTGTGCATGGGGACAACGATAACTACTATTATAGTTAATGCAGAGACATAGAAGATAACAAAAAAAGAGCGGGGGGAGGGACAAGAGACCTCTTCCACAAGATCTGAGAAATCAAAGGGAAATTTAAACCAAGAATGAGAACGAATACAACCAGAAGGGGAACACATTACGTGACCAAGTACAAATAAAAAGATAATTGAAACAATATACTGAAGAACTATATAAACCTGATGAAAGGATGACAGATTCATTCAAGGAAGAACTATTTGAAAATGAGTTTACAGTTTAATAAAGTGTAATAGAAGCTGCAGTCAGAGCACTTGGGAGAAATAAATCACCAAGAACAGATGGCTTACCAAGAGAACTGCTTCAAGCTACAGAGACAGAATCTAGTTCTAACTGAAATCTGTCAATCAATATGGAAAACAAAAGAATGGCCCACAGATTGGAAATGCTCAATATACATTTCCAATCCCCAAGAAAGGTGACATCAGGGATTTCAGTAAACACAGGAACATTGCACTAATTTCTGATACAAACAGAGTGATGCTCAAAATTCTACAGCTGGGTTCAGGAAAGGAAGAGGCACTAGGGATTATATTCCAAACGTACATTGGATAATGGAACACACCAAAGAATTTCAGAAGAAGATCAGCCTGATCTTTATAGGTTATAGCAAAGCCTTTGATTGTGTAGATCATGAAAAATAATGGATCACTCTTAAATAAATGGGTGTGCTACAACGTTTTATTGTCCTGAAGCATAGCCTGTATTCAGGACAAGAGGAACCCATCAGGACAGAAGATGGAGAAACTTAATGGTTTCCAGTTGGCAAAGGGGGCAGGTAATTTTGCATTTTATCACCCTATCTGTTTAACTTGTATGCTTAACATATGCATAAAGCAGGATAAGACTCTGAGGAACAAGAAGTGAAAAACTGGAGGAAGGAACATCAACAGTTTAAGATATGCAGAGGCACCATACTACTGGCAGAACATAGCAAAGACTTGGAACGATTGCTGAAGAAGGTCAAGGAAAAACATGCAAAGGCAGGTTTATAGCTGAACATTAAAAAAAATAATGACCAAAGATTATTTACATGACTTTGAAGTAGGTAATGAAGACATTGAAACAGTTCAAGATTTCCCGTACTTTGGTTTGGTCATTAATCAGACTGAAGACTGCAGTCAAGAAATCAGAAGACTGGGACTCATTTTGTTTCATTTATTATTTCATTTAGACTGGGACTCAGAAGAGAGCTGTGAAGGAACTAGACAAGATCCTGAAGTATCAGGATTTCTCATTGAATACTCAAGTTTGGATATGGCCCATGCCATTGTATTCCCAATTTTTATGTATGGTTGTGAAAGCTGGACAGTGAAGAAAGCTGATAAGAAGAAAATCAACTCATTTGAAAGGTGCTGGAGAAGAGTTCTAAAGATACCCTGGACTGTTAGAGCAAATCAAGCCTGAACTCTCACTAGAAGTCAAGATGCCTAAACTGAACCTGTTGTACTTTGGACAAACCATGAGAAGAGATGACTCACTAGAAAAGACAATAATGCTTGGTAAAGTAGAGGGCAGGAGGAAAAAAGGAAGATCATGTTATAGATGGATAGACTCAGTCAAGGAAGCCATGGCCCTGAGGATGTAAGACCTAAGCAGTGCTGTTGATGATAGGATAACTTCTTGGTCTGTCATTCCTAGGTTTGCCATAAGTCAAAATTGACTTGATGGGAGTTAACAACAATCACAAATGCTGAAAATAGATATGTCCTCCTGAATGTAAGAGAAGCAAGATAGGTTCTTAAGACGGTCACAATCATATGATTTTTTTTCAATATTAAAAATAATTAATATTTATTAAAAAATATTGCCCCTAAAAGGGTTTTTTTTAGTCAAGTAAATAAACTTGCAAATTCATTACCCCAATTAATCAACAATATGTTGCTGCTGTAAAATAAATGTTTCATCATGAGGCAGATGTTGCCAGTCTTATCGGAGGGAAAAACACTGTCTTTGAAATGCTTTTCTGCCACATGAATCAAGTATATTGATTCTGAAATCTCAGGAGGCTTGCATAATGACCTTAAATGCTGTTGTCAAAACGAGAGTAAGTAAGTTCTCATGCACATACAAAAACTCTAATTTGGAGAAATCAAAAATGCTTCCATGCAGATTGAACACTCAAGCTGTGAATCTTTTCTTAGCTAGTAAAAGTTCCCTCTGAACGGAAACTAGCCCTTTCCACAGTAATTATATTTGTAAATATTAAGTGCCCAATTGTCTCTGTAGGCTTATAGGCAAGTACATTTTCAATTGTCAACCTCACTCGCTATTGCCTACTTCGATTTCACATGAAATTAAGAGACTAAATAAACCAAACATTTACACAGATGAATCCTACTGTGCTTCAAATGTATTCACAGCTTCAGATCTCAAAATCATTAAATCCAGTTCAAGTAATTTCCTCTCAGTGTTCCCCCACTTCCATCTCAAACTGTCTTCTTCTATAATCAGTTTTTTACAAGTTTCAAATAATAAAGCTTAAATAAGTCCTCTGGACAAAGAAAAGAAAAACTAATACCACAAGTCTCTTTCTTCATAGAACAATATTTATCACTGAATAAGCTCATTCTCAGATAAAATTTGTCTGCCCCAAATTGAAACCAAAGCAATATAGATGAATGATAGTTTGTTCTGTTCCTGGCCCAATCACAGGTTATTGAGATCTTGTAAGGGAAAATACTCTCTCTGAGCTTCCCACAGGACTGGGTATTAGCCAGGAAGAGGTAGTTGCCACAGGTGATGGATGCGTGGCATGGATGGGGTGGGAAGAAAGAGGAGAGTTGTGTGTTCTGACCCCTTCCATGCCACATATACCCAGCCTGTTGCTCTTAAGTGGAGTGAAAGGCCCTCTTCCATAACCAGTGTTGGGAGAGGGTTCAACTGCTTGAGTTCAGTCTGTTTCCAGACCTGGAATGGGGTGCTATCCTGTCCTTTGTACTAGGCAGCAAAATTTGGGGGGCAACAATTCAGGAAAAAATATTTTTAGGGACTACAGTTCCCTGATTTCTCCAGTGATTATGCTATCTGGATGGAGGTGGTAGCTATTCTAGTAACTACAAGCCCCCAAAATAGCTTTCTGAAGTTATGATCCTGGGGCTAGCCTCCATGGGGATGGCCTCATTATTGCCATTCCTATGGTTCCTTTGGTAGCCTTCACTTTCTGTCTAATCTGGAGAGAACAAAGCAAGAGGTGACTGCTGCTTTTTGCCCTTGTTCTTGTTCCTATTTGCATTTGGAAAGATGAGATGAAAAAACAGCAAAAGCAAGGAAGAAAAGATTAGGGATGTCAGAAGAAAAATCCCATGAAGGAATATATTTCCAGAGATCCCACATCAGAAACCTATATGATGACAGAGCTACACCACTGACTTCATATGCAACCATGCTAGTCAGCTGCAGTGATGCACAATGCGGCACAGTGCAAGATGTTCTATTGTGAAACATAACATAGCGTGCATGGCACTTATGGCACATATACTGTGTATCAAGACATATTGCACATTGGGGTTGTTACAGGCCTGATTATTCAGTTGCCAACATTGTGACCTGGGAAGATACCTTTAAAGTTCAGAATATAACCTGGTAGCACCTATAGACTGTATGATATATAGTATAAGAACTCATTCAAGCAATTTCAGCTTTGTGATAGCGAGCATCTGCCTTCTTTCAGAAACTAGTTTTTGTTTTAGTCTGGGAAAACTGCCAAATATTCAGTGGAAGGTAAAGGAAGATGAGAGTAGAGGTTGACTGGTAATAACCTTGCTAGCAGGGCAGTAGATGACACTAGATGATGAATCATGATGACAGGCAGTAAAAGTTTTCTAAGTGTACCATGAACATTAGATAAAGAAACTCCCAGTGTACTTGGTCTAGAATTCTAGATAAAGATCACAGTTTTGATTGGATAACTGATTAATTGTGTGGGCTCAGGAGAAAAGGGGGATCAAAATGGTAAAAGGAGGATGACCAGAAGAGGGTGAACAAAATGCTAAAAGGCTTGGAAAGCATGCCTATGAGGAGCAACTTAGGAAGCTAGGTATGTTTAGCCAGGAGAAGAGAAGGTTAACAGGTGACATGATAATCATGTTTACATAGTTGAAGGGATATCATATGGAGGAAGGAGCAAGTTTGTGTTTTGCTGCAGCAAAGATTGGGAGCAATGGATTTGGACTACAGAAAAAAATATTCCACCTAAATATTAGTATGAACTTCCTGATGGTAAGAGCTTTTGAACAGTGGAATACACTGCCTTGGAGTGTGGTGAAGTCTCCTTCCTTGGAAATTTTTAAACAGAGGCTGGATGGCCATATGTTGGGAGTACTTTGATTGTGTATTCCTGCATGGCAGAGGGTTGGCCTGGATGATCCTTGTTGTCTCTTCCAGCTCTATGATTCTATAAGAATAAAAAGAGGCTGAGATAAAGCCCAAATCAGACTGCTTTTGGCAGTCTGCACTGTATGATGAGAAGGCAACCATTTCACCTTCAAGCCATGCTGTCCTGATAAACTAATAGGCTGATAGACTGCCCAATATGATGACATACTGGAACTAGTAAGGTTATTCTAAAATAGATATAATTATCATAATAACGTTCACTTGGACAGTTATCAGAGACAAAATACTACAGCGGAGTATGATGGGACATTTAAGATTGAAGACAGAGATGTGAAAATTTTCAAAGATATACCATATCAAATACTTAAGAAGAGACAAGATTACAAATCTCTAGCCAATCTTCTAACGAAGTTACAGATCAATTACAGATGGGAGGAGATTGAAGGATTTTTTTCACATATAAACAACAGAGATACAGAATCAATTCAGTTCCTAAAGCAAAAGAAATGATGGAAAAGTTGAGGTGAGACTCACAAAGAACGACAGTTGATGAGCAGGAGGAAGAGCAGGAGTCTCTGGAAGAAGAAAGAGAAAAAGAAGAAAAAGAACAGACACAAGAAGAGGAGGGTGAGGAAGAAACGGCACAAGAACAAGAAATAGAAGAGGAAGGAGAGTCAGCGGCAGAAGCTATAGAGGATTAATTGGAAAACTAAGTAAATAAATTTAATAATAAAAGACAAAATGGGACTAAAAATATATTCCTGGAACATTAAAGGATTTAACTCTGAATATAAAAGAAGAAACGTATTTCATCACCTGGAGAAACAAAAAGCAGATATAATTTGCCTACAAGAGGTACGAATTAGGACTCAAGACCTGAAATATATCCGTAATCCAAAATTAGGTAGCTGTTTTTCAGCTACGATTGATCAGAAGAAAAGGGGAGTATTGATATATGTCAATTCAAGACTTGGTGCACAACAAATATTCCAGGATAGTAATGGTTGGTACCTGGCGATAGAAGTGAATATGAAACAGGACAAGATATTAATAGTTGGAATATATGCACCAAATGGAGCTAAAGGAGATTTTTCCCCCAAATACACAATGAGATACAAAAATATGTACAAGAGACAGGAGATGCGAATGTTATTGTTTTGGGGAACTTTAATGGAGTCATCAATCCAAAAGTGGACAGAACAGCACAGAAATTGGTTCCCCAAAATAATGGCAAATTGCCTAAGAGTTTTTTCCAGGTGGTGGGTGATTTAGATCTTTATGATATTTGGAGATATAAAAATGGACAAATAGATGGACATACATTTTTTTCAGACCGACATAAATCAGTGTCCAGAATAGATATGATTTTGGCATCTAAGGATTTGTTGTTGAAGACATTGAATATAGACATTCTTCCAAATCTATGTTCAGACCATAATCCCCTACAAATGACATTAAAGATTACAGATAGAGAGAGGACATGGAGATTGAATGAAGAGATTTTTAAGAAGGAGAAATACATTAAACAAGTAACAATAGAGTTAAACAATTATTTCAATGAGAACATGATATCGGAATTACCAATGAAAATAATTTGGGATGCAAGTAAAGCCGTGATGCGCGGAAATTTTATTCAATGGTCCGCGGAAATTAGAAAAGAGAAGAAACAGATTGAACACTTGATCCTGACGAAGATGAAGGAACTGGAGAAACAGATGAGGAGAAATCTGACGGACAACAAGATTAGACAACAGATGAAGGTATGTCAAGCTGAATTAAATCAATTAAACTTGTATGAAATAGAGCAACAGATGAGAAGAGTGAGATATACTTTCTTCAAGCAAGCAAATAAACCTTCAAGACTCTTGGCTAATTTACTTCGTAAAAGAAGGGTTTGAAATATTATAACGGAGATTAGAATCGGTGATGAGAAAACCACTAAACAAGAAGAGATAAAACAGCCTTTTCATAAATACTACACAAAGCTGATGAGTAAGATTTCTACAAAAGAAAAACAAAAAGAAATGGAAGAATATGTGGGAAGGTGAACAAAATGAGATTAACTGAGGAACAGAAATTGATTTTGAATAAACCCATAACAATGATGGAGATAGTTGAAGCTATCAGAAATCAGAAGAATGACAAATCCCCTGGATCAGACGGCTTCACTGCAAAATACTATAAAATTATGGAACATGAAGTTTCAATACCCCTGCAGAATACAATGGATGAGATAAGAAAGGAAGGAATACCCCACACCTGGAAGGAAGCCAATGTAACTTTAATACCAAAAGAAGGAAGAGACTTAACAGACATTAAGAATTATAGACCAATCTCATTATTAAATACAGATTACAAAATTTTTGCTTCAATATTGGCAGAAAGTCTTAAAAAAGTTTTACAAGACAATATACATGAAGACCAGAATGGTTTCTTACCTAAGAGAATGATGCGTGATAATATTAGGACAGTGTTAATTATAATTGAGTACTGTGAGAAGCATAATGAAAGAAAATTGGCAATGATATTTGTTGATGCGGAAAAGGCCTTTGATATGATTAATTGGACATTTATGAAGATGATCATTAAACAGGCTCAAGCTGGAGACAAATTTATTTCTTGGATTGAAGCAATATATAGCCAGCAACAGGCAAGATTGATTATTAATGGAGAGAGAACAAAACAGATTGAACTCCACAGAGGAACAAGACAAGGTTGTCCCTTATCTCCGTTATTATTCATCATGACAATGGAAATGCTTAATAATGCTGTAAGGGAAGAAAAAGCAATAAGAGGAGTTCAGATAAAGAAATATCAGTACAAACTTAAAGCATTCGCAGATGATTTGGTGTTGTTTCTTGATGACCCTTTCAGTGGTATTCAAAGGCTGATGGATATATTTCAAGAATATGGGAAATACTCAGGATTTAAGATCAATAATGAAAAAACTGTGTTTATAACAAAAAATATGAGGGAAAAAGAAGAGAAGGAACTTACAGATTTAACAGGTTTTAATAAAGGACAGAAAGCAAAATATCTGGGTGTCTGGATCACAAAAAGAAATAATGAACTATTTCATAATATGAAAGAAAATGGAAAGAGATAACTAAGGATCTGGAGAAATGGACTCAAATGCAACTATCTATGATGGGCAGAGTAGCTGTCAAAAAATGAACGTACTTCCAAAGATGAATTATCTCTTTCAAAATCTTCCTATTATTACAAACACCAAGCTGTTCATACAATGGAAAAGAGACTTAACCAAATTTATATGGCAAGGAAAAAAGTCAAGAATAAAATGGAACATTATGACAGCTATAGCAGAAAGAGGAGGCTTGGACTTACCGGACTTACAGATATATTACAAGGCAGCGGCATTTACTTGGATAAAAGACTGGACGAATCTTCAAGACACGAGAATGCTGGCACATGAGGGAGCTGACTTAAGGATGGGTTGGCATGCCTGCATGTTTTACGGGAAAGCGGCGGTGGACAAAGATTTTGTGCATTATTATATAAGAAAATCTTTATTTAAAATATGGACTGATTACAAGAATAAGAACATTAGACAGCTACCTATATGGGTTTCCCCTCAAGAAGCTTTCTTTGGAAGATGGACTGAATCAGACAAGTGGCTGTGTTATGATGACATATTGAAAAAGACAAACTTAAATGCTTTTAAGATAAGATCAAGGGAAAAATTGGAAGCAGAAGGAATAAAATTAAATTGGTTTCCTTACAGACAACTAACTGAGAGATTTCAGATGGACATCAAAACTTATGGTATAGAACAAAAGGAGCAAGGAGGATTATTGAACCTATTGTTTGAAAATCCGCCTCATTTACTAGCACACTTATATCAAGAGATTTTACATCAAGAAAGGGAAGAGGAAACAGTTAAATTGGCAATGATATTGTGGGCTCAAAATGTGGGACATCCAATTCAGTTAGCGTACTGGGAACAGAGTTGGCAACGGACACAGAAATTTACCGCAGCTCAGAACCTAAAGGAGAACTATTTTAAGCTTTTTCATAGATGGTACATGACACCAGAAAAATTAAAGAAAATATATAATACGGGAACAGGGCAATGTTGGAAGTGTCAAGAGAATGTTGGCACACTATTTCATATGTGGTGGTCATGTCCTAAGGCTAAAAAGTACTGGAATGGTATTCATAATATGATATGTACAATATTAATGGTTCAACTGGATAAGATACCTGAACTGTATCTGTTAAATATGACATATATGTTAGATGGAACTGGCATAAAGAAATATTGGAGAATATTACTATATATGATTACGACAGCTTGTATTGAATATGTGAGGTTATGGAAAACTGAACAAATACCCACAATAGAGCAATGGTGGGAAACTTTTATTGAAAATTGGAATGTAGATATAGTCTCTCAGAGACTGAAAGGAAAATCAGATGATGATATCAATAAAGAATGACAAATTGTGCTGGATATGGATGGGGTTTTGACAGGAAATAATTCTTAATTCATGGTAATATGATAGCAAGAAGGAGAAAATCAGAGAAATATCATGGAACATGTAAAGTTGGGTTGAAATGCAGGAACTGTCTTGGTATTGTGATAAATTTGTTGCGATGCATAATGATAGTATGTCAATGATATAACAGTTTATGTAATCCAGAGAGGACTGGAGGATAACAGTAACAATTCGGTAAATGTACAGTGAGAAATGTATGTTTTCTGTGGTGAACTATAATAAAATTATATTAAAATAAAATAATAAAATAAAATAGATATAACAAAGAATTATATGTCCCATTATGTTTGTAATGGATGTCTGTTAACATGTGTATAATACGGGATGCTAGTAAGACATTAACAATGATCAAGGAGTTTGAACTCTTGAATGTCTTTGTATTCACATAAGCCTGCTAACAATTTAGTTCCTCAAACTGATGAGAATGTATACCTGCGTAATTGGCTAGAGGTACAGTTAAGAGGTACTATGAGATAAGGGATAGAATTCTGTACATGTAAAAGCCTTTATGAAACATTATAAAAAGTGTGGAAGAAACGGATGATCACAAAAGATTGGTGGGGGCTAAGTTCCAGTGTTTAACCTGATAATGTTTTGCTATTGTTATATTAATGATATGTTATCCACCACATAGCCTGTAAAAGAGATACAGAGGGATAAAGGCTCAGTCCTTAGCTCTCAGTCCTTATGAAAATGAACATCTGGAAAGCCATATGAGGTTATGTAATAAATGTACAAGGCCTTACATGCAATGTGATGGAATATAATGAAGCTGAGCACCCAGGCATTGCCATGTCTGTGTTTCTCCCTCAGGGGGAATGTATAAGTTTGTATATCTATTAATATGTATAATAAACAGTTCAAGACAAGTACTAAAGAGCCTGTTCATTTCCCATGTAAATATCCTGAAATTCCAATACTTAAGGATGGTTAAACAGAGTGTTAATTCTGATTATCTGGTTTAACCATCATCATGAACTGGGCACTCAGATGGCCAAAAGGTGCTGCAGGGAACCCCAGACAGAATCTAGATTTGGTGGCAAGTGGCAGGAACAAGAAGTAGGAACCCTATATCCCTCAGTCTAAGAAACGGGGTGGGGCAGATAGAATCGTAGAATCATAGAGTTGGAAGAGACCCCAGGGGTCATCGAGTCCAAACACCTGCCATGCAGGAATACCCATCAAAGCATTCCCAACAGATGGCCATCCAGACTCTGCTTAAAAACCTCCAAAGAAGGAGACTCTACCACACTCTGAGATAATATATTCCACTACCAGACAGCTCTGACCATCAGGAAGTTCTTCCTGAGGTTCAAGTGGAATCCTTTTTCCTTCAGCTTGAATCCATTGCTCCTTGTCCTAGTGGAGCAGCAGAAAACAAGCCCGCTCTCTCCTCGACATGACATCCCTTCAAATATTTAAACGTGGCTATCATGTCCCCTCCTAACCTTCTCTTCTGCAGACTAAACATACCCAGCTCCCTAAGCTGTTCCTCATAGGGCATGGCTTCCAGACCCTTCGCCATTTTGGTTGCCCTCCTCTGGACACATTCCAGCTTGTTGATATCCTTCTTGAATTGAGGTGCCCAGAACTGGACACAGTATTCCAAATGAGGCCTAACCAATGAACAATAAAGTGGTACCATTACCTCCCTCGATCTAGACACCATACTCCTATTGATGCAACCAAGAGTCACGTTGGCTTTCTTGGCTGCCTCATCACACTGCTGACTCATGTTCAGCTTGTGATCTACCAAGACTCCTAGATTCTTTTCACATGTACTGCTATCCAGCCATGCATCCCCCATCCTATATTTGTGCATTCCATTTTTTTCTGCCTAAGTGTAGTACCTTACATTTCTCTCTGTTGAAATTCATTTTGATAGCTTTGGCCCAGCTTTCCAATCTGTCAAAGTCATTTTGAAATTTGATCCTGTCCTCTGGGGTATTAGGAACTCCTTCCAAGTTGATGTCATCTGCAAATTTGATCAGCATGCCCTCCACTCCTTCACCCAAGTCATTGATGAAGATGTTGAATAGCACTGGGCCCAAGACAGAACCCTGTAGCACCCCACCAGTCATTTCTCTCCAGGATGAAAAGCAGCCATTGGTGAGCACCCTTTGCACATGACACCAAATTGGAAGGAGTTGCTAATACTCCAGAGGATAGGATCAAATTTCAAAATTTCAAAATTGTTAATTGGTTGATCAGCATGCCCTCCACTCCTTCATCCAAATCATTGATGAAGATGTTGAATAGCACTGGACAGAACCCTGTGGCACCCCACCAGTCATTTCTCTCCAGAATGAAAAGCAGCCATTGGTGAGCACCCTTTGATTGGTCAACCAATTACAAATCCACCTAACAAGCAGCCCTGTCCAGCCCATATTTTACTAGCTTCTTTGCAAGGATGTCATGGGGAACTTTGTCAAAGGCCTTACTGAAGTCAAGATATGCTACGTCTACAGCATTCCCTTCATCTATCAAGCTTGTAACTCTCTCATAAGAAGAGATAAGATTAGCCTGGCATTACTTGTTTCTGAGAAATCCATGTTGACTTTTAGTGATTATGGCATTGCTTTCTAAGTAATTACAAACTGACTGCTTAATGATCTGCTCTAGGATCTTTCCTGGTATTGATGTCAGGCTGACCGGGCAAAAATTATTTGGGTCTTCTTTTTTCCCTTTCTTGAAGATGGGGATGACATTTGCCCTCCTCTAGTCTGCTGGGACTTCTCCTGTTCTCCAAGAGTTCTCAGAGATTATTGCGAGTGGTTCAGAAATGATTTCTGCCAGTTCTTTTAATATCCTTGGATGTAATTCATTTGGCCCTGGAGACTTGAATTCATCTAATTTAGCCAGATATTCCTGTACTACTTCTCTACTTATTCTATGCTGCATTTCCCCCACTTCTTCACGTGCTCCCCATCCCCAGGTTGAATACTTCTATCCTTTTGGAAGAAAACTGAGGCAAAGAAGGTGTTGAGTAGTTCTGTCTTCTCTCCGTTATTAATTGGCCATCTTCTCCGTGCAGCAACCCTATCATTTCCTTGTTTTTCCTTTTGCTGCAGACATATATAAAAAAGCCCCTTTTCTTGTTTGTAATGTCTCTGGGAAGCCTCAGTTCATTCTACACTTTTCAGGACATATTATACCTTGGGAATGTTGAACAATGGCTATGCTGCATGCACCACTTCACAGTGGTCCTGATGCTGTAGCTGTGTATCTGCTCCCCTTCTGAGACTGTGAATATTTTGCAGTGATGCAGTTCTACTTTATGTAATTGTTAAGTTGGTTTGTGATGATGTAGCTTCACGAGAGGATGCCAACCTTCCTTATTTTATATCATTATTTTATTTTTAATTTTCCTAGTATGGATCCAAGGCAGCTCACAATTTGAAGTAGCTTGAAGTAGCAATATTGGTATACCATCTTTTCCTGATGATGTATTTTTCCCAAATGCTCTGAGTGCAGTTTCCATTTCACTTTCTAAAACTGGAGGTCCATCTTGAAATGAATCTTCCTTGAATAAATATGTCAACCTTTCATCATTTGTATATAGTTCTTCATGTTATAGCTTCCATTGTCTTTTTATTTCTCCCTTTATTACTCTTTTACATGAGTAGTGTGTCCTTCTGCTGGTAGTACAGCATCCCCACTCTTGGTTTAAATACATTGTTGATTTCTATGATCTTGCAGAAGAGATCTCTACTTTTCTACCTTTTTGTTGTCATCTTCTACTTCTCTGCAGTGACTATTATAGTAGTTACCTTTGTGCTTGATCATAAGTTGCTAAACAGTTGTGTTCAGGATTCTGACCCTATTTCTGTCACCTTTTCCTTTTGTTTCTAATCTACCCTAAATTGTTTGAAATGTTTCATGTGTCACCCGCTGAGGCTTCTTTCCTTTGGACTGCATATAGTGTCTTTTTGTGTTCTTCTTTGACAATACCCCTGGCTTCAGTACATAGTTCTTCCAGCTCTTGGTCAACTTGGTTTTACAGTGCAAATCTACCCTGGTCTCCAGAGTAGCAGTGAATGTTCAAACTACTACACCATGCTGGCTCTCTCAAAAGACCGTACCATACACCAAAAACAAGGAAATGTGGAATTACCCCTCCCAAAGAATATCATTTATCATTTGAAATTACTTACAAGAAATCTTAAACACACTGTAAGCATCTACCTTTCCTCCATGAGTATCTATTTATCTATCTACCCGCTTTCACTCATCTCCTTTCCATCTGGGAGCATTTGGTTCAACTCTCAAGAAGCCTATAGAAAATACAGTAGAGCTTACATCTTCCAGGAAACCCTGTGATGATTTCCATATCTTTGTACTGTGTGCAGCAAATCCTGCCAAGAAAGCTCTCATGATTGGTTTGCCTTATGGTCACCGTAAGTCAGTTTTCAAAGGGAGAGACATGATGGTTAGAAAGAACTTCCCTGTCAGTGGCACTTTTTTTTGTGGGAGGGGGCTTCAAGTCACTTCTGACTTATAGCAACCCTAAAGTGAACCTATCACAGCCCCTCCTGAAACTGCAAACCCCAGGATTCCATAGGATGTTGAAAGTGGAATCATAGTGCTATAACACTCTAGTGTGAAAATGGCCTGGGTCCAGTTCTAGTTCTCAGCTTTTGGCCCTAACCCTGGGGCGATCCTGAACTGGAAACCCTGAGTATGCAAAATAACAATTTGCCTGCACTTATACAGTTGGCCTTCCATATCTTCAGGCTTGGTTTTCACAAATCTGATCATTTGTAAGTTTCTTCAAACCCTGCTCCCCCCACCATTTCAGGAACTTCTTTTTGGGTGAACTTTCTGTCTTGGAGGCTCTGATCAGGCCTTTACAAATCTGACTCTGGTCTTCCGCTTTCTTCACCAGCTGCTGCCTGATCAGCTAAGGATAGCTCACAGCCCGATTTTTTAGCACCATGGACCCTTTTCTGATGCCTCCCCCTTATCCAAGGAAGGAGATAGGTGTGGAAGAAGAAACATAGGGCCATCATGCTGGTCTACCCTCTTTCCCTCTTCTTTCCCTCATTTGGTTTAGACCCTGGGTGTCCATTCTCCCCATCATGCCTTGGTGCCCTTCCCACAGACATACACACACACATTTTGATATTTGTGATTTTCATGCTGTTGTAATGGTCCTCCACTTCTAAACCTAGCAAATGTGGAGGGCCAGTTGTAATATGTGAAATGTGGATGGGACGGACTTGCAAATTGCAAGCAATCATGATGGCATGACAGAACATTTTTCTACATTCTGCTCCCAGAGCCACACTGCAAGGATCCCTCTTAGTAGGAGACCAGAGAAAGGGATTGCCGTGGCAAATGTATTAATACTGTTGGAATTCTCTCTCTATCGTTTTTCTTTGGAAAGCTTAAGCACATTCAGATGTAAGGGTGTGCAAGCTGTGGGCTGCAGACCATATGAAGCCCCTATCCTCACCCATTTGTGGCCCCAGTTCAGTTTCTGACCTAGGAGTCTATCAATGGATGTGTGTCTACAAAATGACATTGCCCTGCAAATAATTCTACCTCAACTCATTATATTTTCTACAAATTTGTAATGTTGTGGTAACTTAAAACTTTGTTTGAGCACTTAGAAATACCATTTAGGCATCCAAGGAATAGGGACAAAGTACCAAAGGACTGTGAACACAGCATATGTAAGAGTCCTAGATGTGAATAGTTTTCACTTGCTTGCTTTCTGCAATGCTAGAAATTTGTGAATTGAAGAGAAAAAAAATTATGGGGTAGGCAGAATTCCTATTTGCAGAGGCAATGTACTCATTTTGCCCTACACCCCTAGTCTTACTTCTGACACCTAATTTGTTGCTGTCATGGCACTCCCTGTGATTTTGTCTTTAAGATCGGGGTGGGAATCATGCCTTCTTCCATATGTTGTCCAACAGAAACTGACAGTAGCCCTAATTAGCCTAGCTAATAGGAAGGGATTATGGGAGTTTCATTTCAACATCTGGGGGCTGCACAATTCCTGCTTTCAAACAAGGTACACAAGGGGTGCACACACTTTTTCTCCAAGTCAAATCACAGCCCCACAAATGTCTGTGTGTACTATTGCTACCATTTTGGAAACCAATTGGTTTGTGTAACAGGAGCAGCAAGAAAGGCTGCAGTGCATTCAGAGGGATGCAAAGGAAGCCCTGATTTCCAGTGGTTTCCCACTCCCATTCTAAAGTTACCACATGCTTCCGTCTACTGTTTAATGGTTTGTTTAGTGATTTGTTGTCAACTCACTGGGATGGATTGCTGAACCATACTTGCAAAGTACACCTATATACCACAAGCTGCTTTATATAAACCTAAGGTGGAAGCCTAAAAACACTTACCTGATAGTAAACTCCACTGAATACATAGGGGAATAACTTTCCCTGGAAAGTCCAAACTAAGCTAATAGAGTTGAAGTTCTGACTTTACTAAGTTAGGAGTAAGCATGCACAGGTATGTGCTGTAAATATTTCTTTTGAAAGGTTGCATATTCATTCATCTAATTTATATCTGCTTTAATGAGTACTGCTTTTACTCCTATGAGGTGAAAAAGAAGTTATGTTCTCTTTCCCTATTTCGATATGGCTGTGATCATTTTTTTGGTTTGGCCTCCAAGATGTCTGCACAGGGCGTATCTTTATTGCTCAGTCAAAATGGCCCAGGGATTACTTCCCACTCTGCATAATAAAACAGACAGCCAAACAGCAGGAAGTCGGAAAATGCCAGCCAGTCACGGCATGGCAGAGTCCACTGCAGGAGTAAGAGGCGTCTCTCAACCCAGTAAACAGAGAAAGAAACTAAAGTAAGAAGAAGCCTGTCAGCCAGATGAAGGAGGGCAAAGGCAACATACTAAAAAGTCTTGAAACTGTTTTCTAAAACTTGCATTGAAACTGAAAGCGAGTAAACAGCTGGGATAACACACGAGTGACCCACTGCATAGTTGCACGACATATTTGCCCTTTGGGGTGGGAAACAACATCTAGAAAGACATGGAAAGAGTTTTCAGATCTCTGTTTCACAGAAAGCAGACCCTGTATTATCATTATCATAATTATTATACAAGAAGAAATAATACAAGAAAAAAATAGCCTCTCATTACCACTGTTTGAGTTAAAGGACATTAATACTTACTCTTACAATTGGCCTGAATATATGGTTCCAACCAGGGCAGTTATAGCGTGTGTATGTTTTAAAGTCAGTAAATTGAACTGTTGCCATGACCTTATTATCCTTCTACCAGTGTATTTATAGCCAGGTCATGAGCGAGCAGCATTGCAATGACTTTTTCAGATGTTCTCCTTAGTTTTCAGCCAGCAAAGTCAACCAAAGCCCTTCCTCCCAATGAGGAAGGACTTTTATTTTACTAATCATTGGTAGAATGCCATTATTATTTACTACCAGATAAAGTTAGTGTGAGAATCTAGTTAATCGATTTTGACATCCCGTATTACATTTCACTGTTACAGAAACTTGTTTGGCAATACACGGGGAGGGAAAGGCTTATCAATTTGCAATGGAAATAAGAAGATAGGCTATTTTAAAATTCACAGTTTTGTCTATTTCGTATCAATTCAGAAGTAAGTCCCACTGAGATCACTGAAATTTAGTCTCTGATCTGTCTATTACTACAGCCCTGATCATCTTAAAATTAGAAAGAAACAATGACAGCTTGTACTGTTAGAATTAGCAACCTGTGCATACTGATACTAATTACTAATTGATTTGCATGTTTGCTGACTTCCTGTTTGTTTGCTTTTCTATATCCCCTCCCTTCCTGTGTCAGTGTAACCTGCATCCATATTGTTTCCTGCCTTTCTCTCTTCCATTAGACCATGTGCTTGATTATGGGCATGTATTAGTAAAGTTATTTATAGGTTTTACAAAGAAGAATAAGCTTACTTCTTTCTCTGCTAGATCATGTGTGTGTATAGGTGGCCGTTGGACTGGTTGTTCTTTTGTATTGTCCATTTTATTACTCTGTTGGAGAGATTCAGTATCATTGTTCACATCTCCAATATGTACAACACAAGGGCTTCAATTTAATTACAAGCTCCTTAAGCATTATATTTGTGATACTTTTTAAACTCTTAGACTGAAATACAGTAACTCTGCTGAAGATTAAGACCCTAACATGAACTTTTTTTTTCACAATCTTGCACATTGTGCATGTACATAATTTAGGATTAAATCCAATATTAGTCCCACTTTGAGCAGGTCTGTTAAAATCAGTGGGACTTACTTTATTGTTGGTTAAGAAGTCCCATTCTTTTCAATGGGTCTATTCCAGTTGGAACAAAAACTGGATTTCTGTTGTTTTGAAAGATTTACATATCATTTTTCAATCTTCAAAATCCTAAGAACGTTCACAGTTAAACACAACACAACAGTAGAGGAAAAAGATAAAATGACAGAACAACAAAAGCAGTAAAACCATTTGGCAGAATTCTTTGGAATGTTTAGTTCTTCTATGGAAACAGTTTGGCTTTGTAGTCTTATGTAGGATGTCTATATTCAGTTGAAGATTGTTGAAGTGGAGTTGTGCATGTGGTGTTATTTTGCACCGGATGTGCATTGGTTTATGCATTTGTATGCCCATTTGATTGTGCACTCAGTAGTGCATTGGTTGTGCATGAAATTATACAAATATTGTCATTCCATAATAGGGTAGCCTAATATTATCAATGTGTAACTCTGCATGTGGAAATTTATGCTATGCAGCCTTGATGTGGAAATCTGGTTATAAAAGCCATTCAATTAAAATGGAAAGAGCTTGCAATTAGGAAAATAGAAGAACAACAAAATGCCTGGGTAGATAGACCAGTCTCCATCTGACAATAGAAACATCCAGCCTTATGAATCCACCTGTTGGGGGAGACCATTCCATATTTTTTTGGGCAGGATGGATCCACAACAAACCACAGCCAAACAAACCTCACTAGGCCTTAGCACAATAAGCACAGCACTGTTCACAGCTTTGCCCTTAGATTCCAGGCACCAACATTTTCCTTGGGTTTCTTCTAGGGGAAGATGGGGGCAAGCTTGATTTCTGCTGCTCCAGAGACTAGAACATGGAGCAATGGATTCAAATTACTGGGAAAGAGACTCCACCTAAACATTGGGAAGAACTTTCTGATGGTAAGAACTGTTTGAAATTGGAATACAATGCCTCAGAGTGTGGCAGAGTGTGGGGGAGTCTCTTTTTTTGGAGTTTTTAAACCAGGGGCTAGATGGCTATCAGGCAGGAATGCTTTGATGGTATATTCCTGCATGGAAGGGGTTTGGACTGGATGGACCTTGTGGTCTCTTTCAACTCTATGATTCTATGATTCTTTCATCCCCTTCTCCTTGAAAATGAAGCAGGTCCCTCCATTTGTTCCAGTGTCCCCCCGCCCAAGTGTTTAAGGCTAACTCAGCGAACATCCTTTTCACATCTTCTCAAGCTGTTGACAGTCACATTAATATCTCTCTTCCTCACCTTCTTTGCACTTCATTGTGCTCACCAGGGTAGCCTAAACCCATTGTCTGTGGAACATGCTGGTTGTGAGCATTTCTGAATCAAAAGGCAACCAGCTAAAGTAAAATAACAACTTCTTTTAGCTAGACAGAATGGAGTAGAGATAAAAAAAAAGTGGCCATTGAAAGCAACTACAGAAATTTACTTCTGCTGCCAATACTATTTAGCACCTGCCAAGTCTGACTGGCCATTCCAGGCAAGTGGGTTAATTCCTGTACTGACTCCAAAGGGGCTGGATGGGGAAGTTTCCACCTTTTAAAGCAGATGAAGTTGCTTCCTGCCTAGCTAAATTCCAGATGTTGGGACATTGCAAGGCACCCATTATCCTATCCATGAGTTAGTGACTGAAAATTATGCCTGTGTGTTGAACTGTTTCAATCATTGTGGAAAGAGGAATTCATTATCTCCCTCACACACTTATGTTGACCCTAAGGCAACCCTTTTCTCTCTCTCTTTTTTTTATTAATAGAAATAGTAAAATAATATTAACGTCCATTCTACTAAGCAAAAGAATATATACACACACACACACACACACACACACACACACACATACATACATATACATATATACACACATACATAAACATATTATTATATGCATCCAATGTTCTACTTAATCATTCTGCATTCTTATAACACTTCCCCCTGAATGAGAGGCAATAGAACCATGTAGATAATACCATTTGTCTGTCAATCAAACAGATATACCCATGGCACAATTTGTTCAGAGGCTTGCTATTGCCTGCATTAAAGGCTGAGAGAGTATGACTTATCCAAGGTCACTAACTGGGTTTCCATGGTTGAATTTGAATTTGAACTCTGGTCTTGTAGAGTCCTAGTCCAAAACTCAAACACGACCACCACACTGGCTCTTCCTCATAGTGTCCTGCATTTCAATATTCCCCAACCTTTAGATGAAGAACATTGGGAATGAAAGAGAAAGGAAACTAGGGGACAGAGGTTAATGATAAGGAACTACAATATATAAGCACAGAGTGTATAAATGGTCCTAAGAACAGAAGGAATATTCAAAAATATTTGAACAATTGTTTAAAAACATGGAATTTTTTGAATTTCTGGAAAACCCGATCTTCTCCACAGAGATCATCAGTTTTTGTGTGTGTGCAGAATAGCACAGAAACTGCTGTTTCCTAAACAGAAAATACTGTTTTCTCTACCAAAAAAAAAAAAAAAAGTTGAAAAATTCATGTAGAATAAGTCCTGAATGGCAAAAAGTATTTGAAAATTGCAATTTTCAAAGACTTATCATAGCAGCAAGAAAATTGCTAAAATTATGCATCAATTCATTTGAGAATGAAATTAGCCCAGAATTCCACCCCAACATGGACCAGAACATCAGGTTTTGCCTCTTGAGGAGAAATTTTCAGGACCTTTTGTTCAAGAAGCCACATTACGTGGATAGTGAAGAGAGTGCCTTAGCCTTTGTGGGTTTTTTAGGGTTGAAAACAAAAACAACAAAGAACAACAACAACAACAACAATAATAAACTTAGGTTAGTGAAAGATAGGAAGTTCTGGTTAAAAATTACATTTAAAAAACTAAATATAAAGTGTACGTGATGTAAAATATAAGAAGAGATGTGCGTGACATACTGAATTCAACAATCCTTAGTAGCAACCAGAACCTAGAATTGACATTTACTTCCTTCCCTCTCCTTGACATTGTAGTTCCAAAGCAAGATTCTTGACCTTAGATCATATTTTAAGTTTTCTTTCTTTGATCGTATCTCCGGGCTATTTTGATAGTTAACTGCTTTGGCCTTTTCTTGTCCTCAAAATATTTCTTCTCATTGTTCTGAAAACCATTTTTGATTAGCCTGCTCTTCTACTGATTTCATCCATATTGAAGTTTCTTAATTTTACAGGAGAGAGAGAGAGGGAGGGAGGGAGGGAGGGAGGGAGGGAGGGAGGCAGACATATATTCTAAGGTCAAAAGATAAGGCGGGTGCTTAGAAAACTGGCTACTCATAGTAGAAGAATCAATAAAACAAAAAAAGCAACATTTTTCTGAAATGAGAATGGACAACCCCTCTCCAACCTTTTGGGATGTCAAAACAAAGTAACAAGAGTGAAATTAAATACTCATTTTGCCTCTGAGTACCTTAACAGTTTTCATGCTTTTTGACATGTTAATGAATCTTTTAACTTACAGTTCTGTGGACAGTTACCTGAGAGTAAGTCCTGGTTCAATGAAATGGAACATATTTCTGAGCAGACATAAATAAGATTTTTCTGTTAGATTTGTTAGCAATGATGGAGTGGAACATTCTTACCCAAATACACTACCTGACTTTATTTAGGCCCTTTCTGCAACTCACCTTTTTGTGGAGCTGGGGTGCGGGGATTGCACGAGCAGCCTCCCCCGAGAGGCTCTCATGTCCTGGTTCCTTCAGCTCTGCAGCTGCTGCCTGCTCATGCGAGAGCCCCTCCTCTTCCTTCTGCAGTGCAGCCTGGGATTTTCCCAGCCTGCACTGAGGCAGGAAGCATGAGCACCATGGCTCCGGAGCTCTGCACGCATGGCAAGTGTGTGTGAGGCCCCAGAGTGATGCGTGATTGTGCACCAATTTCAGCTCACAGCCAAAAATGAAATAGTGCGCGGTCGGCACCTGCCAGCCCCTGGAGTGTTGCATGACTGTGAGTGTGTCGTGTGGACCGCTCCTCACATTTGCGCGACGCTCCAGGGGCCTTTTCTCTTGGCAAATGCCATGCGAAAAGGGTCATAGTCTTCCTTTCAAGAAGTGAAGGTTTCTGGATTTTAGGGGCTGAAGAGAGGAGAGTCAGAAGCTGGCATATGAGAAAGGGATTTCTTTTTCACCTTAGGAATAATTTCAAAAATGAGAGTAGAAAGTTTCCATTCACTGGATATTAATGGATCACCTAGAATTAAAATCTAAAGTTGCAGTTCCTCATTGCATGCAAAGTCACCTGTCTCGTCTTACTCATGCCAATAAATTGGTTTAGACATTCCTGCTATATTGCATTTTGTATCCCACACCATTTTAACACAAGTAATCGCAGTGTCAAGTAGTTCCTGTATGATTTATGATTTCAATCCACTTGTCTGTTTTTGTGAATATCTGTTACTAGATTACATTTCCAAAGCAAAGTTTTGATCTGTTAGGATGGAAAGGATAGGAATATCTCATAAAATGAGGATTTGTTTGTTTGCAATCCCAGTGGAAAAAAAAAATTGGTGTATTATTACCTTCACTTTTCACTGTCCTAAAAGGTAAATGATAGTACCTTAATAACGCCTTATTTGTGAATTGCTAAATCTTGCAAGTACCCAGAATATTTGCTGCCTCTTTGCAGATATAGATCTGTTTATAACCTACAAGGCAGCACTATTTGTCAAAGCTGCTTAGAATCTTGGAAAAAAATGGTGAAAGCAATTGGTGCTGAAGACCAACTGATGTATTTTATTGACATCTAACAATTATATGTAACTTGCCTTTTACTGGAAGAATTTGGGAGAACCTTTGCTTAATGCAAATGAACTGACCTTGAACTTGACCTTTAAGTGCCCAGGGATCCTGAATAAAAGCTCTTTCCTGTCAAGCCAGAAATATCAATGCAGAGTCCTTATGTCACTATTAAAATTATAATAAGGCATTCAAACACTCAGTATATGTATACAATAAAGATACAAATAGGGGAATATTTACAAAACAGTTGTTTTTCTGAATGCCATTCTTGGCAAGAAGTTGAGCAGGCTATATTCTTTGTAATCAGGTTTGACTTTTCAAAGGCATAATATGCAATTTAGAAAGAAATGGTAGATGATTTTATGCTGATTACACTGAAGAGGCTGAATGCAGAAGTTTGGCGCCCTTCCCCCTACTGCTTAAATCATGTTCCATTTGTGAGGCATTACTCAACTATTTTATTTGAGTTTTGGAAATTTCTGCTACAGGCTCCTGTGTTCACGATAGCAAAAGAACTGTAAAAGAAACTAAGCAGGCTAGTCTTTTCAAGCCAGTTCCCTCTGTGCCAGCTATAGGGAAACAGAAGTGAAGCAAATCATGGTTTTGTAATAAGGAATTATTTGTTTTGAGAAATTGATCACAGATATTAGATACTATTTCAAAGAGCAACTTCATATGTCAATTGTATAATTTATACTTGAGGTACAGGCTTGTAAGTTCTATGCTTATTATTCTTAGAATAGGAACAGGACTTGGAAAAGTTACAGCTTTGGACTATAACTTCTAGAATCCTTCAGGTGGGGTTTATTATGAGAAAGATTATGGAGGGGACAATGGCCCTTTTCGCACGGCATTTGCCATACAAAAGGGCCCCTCGAGTGTCGCGCAAATGTGAGGAGCGGTCCACATGATGCATTCACAATCACGCGATGCTCCAGGGGCTGACAGGTGCTGCTTGTGAACTTTTTCATTTTCAGCTTTGAGCCGAAAATGGTGCACGATTGCACATTGTTCCGGGGCCCCACGCACACTTGCCATATGGTGCTCGCACTTCTTGCCCCAGCTCAGCCTGGGAAAATCCCAGGCTGCACTGTGGAAGGAAGAGGAGGGGCTCTTGCACGAGCAGGTGACAACTGCAGAGCTGAAGGAACCGGGACGCGAGAGCCTCTCACTGGAGGCTGCTTGCATGATCCCCGCACCCCAGCTCCATGACAAGGTGCATTGCGGAAAGGGCCATATTTCTCTAGTAGTTCTTCTTTAGTGAAAACTGCCAAAAGGAATGGTTAAAGAGCTTCAAATTTAGAATAGTCAAGGAACAAGATGGGAAATGGTACCCATTCAACTGTATTTTATGTCCTATTTGTGTAGACTATTGTCTTGTAGTGTCCCACATCTTGGTCGTTACATCACCATTCCCCTTCTAACTGTTGCAAAGTTTACATTTTTTCCACCTGGTAACTCATTGCTGCATTGCTGTCTTATTTTGCTTGGATTTACTTCTGATTTTTTCTCTGACATTTTATATTCCTAGCCACCCCTAAATCCTACAGAGGTAAGAACATAGGAAGTTATCTCATGCTGAGTCAGAAGATGGGCCCATTGACCTTAGTTTTGGCTACACTGACTGGCAGGGGCTCTCCAGTTTTTCAGACAGGAGACATTCTTAGCCTTGTAAGATGCTGCCTTGAGTCTCCCAGAGGGACAAAGTCAGGAAGTCAGAAAGTCAGGATATAAAATAAATAAATAAATAAATAAATAAATAAATCTCTGAATTGAATTGGCAGTTGAGCTTGAGATCTTTTCCAAGCACTCACTCCAACACTTAGGTCCTTTCTGCACCACCTCCCAACTTGCCATGGGGACGGGAGAAGGATGGGACAACAATGACGGTTCTGCATGACATTGTCATGGTCCATTCTCCTGTCCCCAGGCAGTACAATCATGGATAAAATTATTGACAGACTTTCCCTGTCAATGACTTGGGATCGTGCCACCATCATGGACTTATCTGTCCTGCAGAAGTTTGAGAAGCACAATGACTGTGCTTCCTGCCCAAGTGCAGCCTGGGAAGGTACCTGGCATGCTGCAGAAGGAAGAGGTGCATCCATCGCACTCCCTTCTGCAGGGAGCCAGCTGGTATGGAGGGGAGCGCTCCTGTCACACTCCCCTCCAAGCAGAGCCACTGTCGGGATCCCCACTGGACATCCTCACAAAAAGGTAGGGTGTGGAAAGGGCCTCAGTGACAATCCTTCACACAAGATGGAGATTTCCCCTTGTTCTAGCTCAGTTACAGGTAGAGCTTGGACAAGCTATCTTTGGTCTACAACTCCCAGAATCTCCTAGCTTGCTTGGCAGATTCCAGCAGTTATAGTATGAAAAAGTAGCTATTTCAAACTCTGAGTGTGGGTACATATGTGTATAAAAGATGCACAGAAATATAAATTTGTCTTAGAAACCATTGCCCATTTTTTAAAAAAAATTACTGTATTTGCTGGCGTATAAGACTCAATTTCCCCCCTGAAAAATACTGTTTGAAAATGTGATGGGTTTTATATGCCAGTGTTACACACTGGCAAATAGTACTTTTCAGTGTATAAATGGAGTGTGTCTTATACTCCAGCAAATACAGTGTTCACCTTCCAAACTTGTCTATAGTTCTGAAAGTATGTATGGATATAGACATGAAACTCACAGTTCTGGGAGTTGACCAGAAGAAATACTCTGCAAATTATAACCTGTGCAGTTAATACTCTGGGCAGTGAAGTAACTGTGTCCTTTTTGTTCAATGCATTTAGATCCCTACCAAGGCTTGGGACTCCAGGTTGGATAGATTTGTGCCAGCACATATTTCTTATGACGGGTCATCTTTTTAAAGGGAAAAAAGCCTAGAGTGTTTGGATAAGATTTCAAGGGTTACAAAATGGATCTGCCAATAGATTTTAAGACTGCAGTCCTACGCCCGCGTCCTTGAGGGTCCAATAGTACTGAATGGGCTTACCTGTGAACAGACATGTACTTCAGATGTCCTGGTGGTGTATCTTGCCCTGACCACACACTATATGTTCTGTATAATGTTTAAAAAGTGGTAGCAATTTAGGTGACACTTACCTGTAAACCTTTCTTAGAAAAATACAAAACAGATGATTTTTTTCTAGCATGAAGCAGATTATTTTATTCTAAAGAAGATCTTGATACATACTTTTAAAAAGTGATCCATAAAGCTTGATTGGGAAAGATGGAGTTTTCAATTATTAGACTTTTTGAAAGTCCTGTTCATTTCAAGGAGAATTTTATGCACCCACTGTTCTCCTGCTGAAGCAAGTAGAATTTAAAAATGCTTATTTCTGGCTGGATCCCACTCTGCTTTTTTTTTTTTTTTTATAACAGTGTGCTGCTTTAGCTTTAAGATGTTAGCTTGTCACAGTGAATAGAAAAAAGGTAGCTCTATTTATGTTGCATGACATGCCTGGCATCTCTGATTTGTGCTGCATTATAGAGATATGGTTCTGCATATAGACAAGTATGTCTATAGATTTTATTCTTCCAGATGTGAATGTTGGCTCCATAGACTTGGCAGGTTTCCTTTCTTTACTAAATGTAAGATCAACTAGGTGGCCTTAGAAAAATTATTGCATGCATTGTGAACATAATTGTATTATACCCTTCTGTATGGGGTTTGCAACAGAGGAGAAAATTAAGAGTTAAGTATAATGACAATGAGGCATAATTTTCTGTGCTTTTTCATTTCTTGTGAGGAGTGGCCATATCCTTTGGTGACTGTTACATACACTTGCTTTATTGCATATGATTGGAATGTCAAAATATCACTGGATCTGTTTGCCCTACGACTGTGTAAAATGGGGTTCTTGTTCATTCGCAGATGTCTCTTGGTGTCCTTTAATTGACATCTGAGCTAGAATTTATCTGCCAGATAGCATTGTACTCATAAAATAAAGCTAGCAGTTCTGAAAGAGTCATGACCTCACATCCTAAGTCATACGGAAAATGCTTGGCAGTGTGGTTATTCTTGTAAGAAAAGAAAAATGCAGTGTAGCCAAGAATGACTGAACTGATCTTATTGGCATGAGTAAGCCAAGAGAGATGCCTTTGCATGCAATGAGGAGTGGTAGCACTTCCTATTTTAATTCTAGATGATGCATTAGCATGAAGGAAGGAGAAATGTTCTACTCCAGGGGTTCTTAACCTTCTCTTTACTAGGGATCTTCTTTAAATATCTTCTGTTGCCACAGACCCCCAAGACTTAACTCAAGATTTAAAACCCTAATGTGCACCAAACATTTATTTAAAATGGCACATCAAGGATTTTCTCATTGGGAGAGAGGAGAGAAATAAGTAAAAGCACACTTCCTTCAGAGGTGTTGGAGGGGAAGGGAAGACTTTTCTCCTACTTCCTCCTGCTACTTTATGGTTGGAGTGGACTGAACAGCACTGCGCAGGCCCAGCAAGCCAGCCAACCTGGTCTTGGCTCCTGTCTTGTAGCCACTCTGCTGTCACTCAGCTGCTCAGCTTGTCTCCTCTCCACAGTGGAGCAGCACATGACAGGAGCCAAGGCACTGGCTGGCAGGGCCTGTGCATTGCTGTTTAGTCTGCTCCAGTTGCAAATTGGTGGGAGGAAGCAGGGACAAGTCTTCCTCCCCCCTCCAGTGTCCCTGATGTTGGAGTGGATTGAATGGCAACTTGCAGGCCTAGCCAACCAGCTTTTCGTCTCTCTCTTTCTCTTAAGAACCACTGTTCTATTCTAATTTTCTGAAATTATTTCCCAAATTCCTCTCTCTGATGCCAGCTTATAGCCAGTAGTGGCTGGTTGGCTTCCATGTCAGTGGGGCAATAAATCTCCTCTGGGTTTTAATCTCAGCTTTAAAGAAAATATCCAAGATGCTGAAACTATTTTGTGACCTGGGTTCAGCACTTTGAATGGCTTCTTTTAGAGTTCTAAAAACTAAAAGCTAGTGTACCACTGACACAAAAGCCATCAACTGCCACTGGTTCTAGCTGTTCTCTCCCAAGGCCATAAAAGGTAGCTGCTTATTCATTCCTCAAAGGAAAAATCCACAAGAAGCATGATGAAGGCCATTGTTAGAATGTACCACTCTATTATTTCTTGGTTCCTAAGCAATCTGAGGCCATTTTCGCACAATGACGCTCTCATGCATCATCCTGTTGCAGTCCTGGCAGCATCTCTGCTGAGAAGGGAGCATGCCAGAAAGGCTTCCCTCTACACCTCACTGGCTCCCTGTGGAAGGGAGTATGGTGGCCCCCCCTCTTCCTTCTGCAGCATAGCCAGGGAGTTTCCATTGCTGTGCTGGGGAAGAGAACGTTACCAGTGTGCCTCTGGCTCTTCCATATGGCCAGGAAGGATGAGAGTGCTGCACAATGGCAGAGACAAAACAGATTTTTTCCATTTTGTGAATACTGTGTGCGCGCGTTGCTTGGCGATAAGATGGCAGTGGGCCTGTGACAACATCATGTGGAAGCAGAACTGGCCAACCACTGCCATCCTGGGCCCACAGTGGCACATCCCCATTGTGTGGAAGTGGTTTGACAGTGCAATCTTGTGCAAGTTTCCTCCTGCAGAAGTCCCACTGAAAACTTGGATTACCCCTCACCCCAATTTTCTGTTTTGGACAACAAGTCTCAGAATGATCCAGCCAGCATGACCTTGAAATTAGGCTAATGTCCACATGAAAACCCTAAGGTTCCAAATTGCTTACCTCTGGTTTATTGAATTGCAACTTTCCACTGAAATTCTATACAGCTCTAATGACAAGCATACTTCATTGAGTTCAATGATGCTTACTGTCAGATGAGTGTGTACAGAACTGCAGCCTAAGCTGGAAAATAAAAATACGGGGAGTAAAGGGCAGTCTCTAATGCAGCATGCTATATAAATACTTCCAGTTAAAAATTAGAGTTGCTTACAAAAAATACATATCTATATATTGTTGACTGATGCTTTCCAGAGCATAAGCACCAATAGGATACCCTAATACATTACTGATACGTTTAAAACAAAAATTACATTGTGTTGTAGACTAGCAATGGTGCAGCATTATCAAGAGACTGGTATTTTTAAAATTAGGTTCTTGTCAGGTATGCAAAGTATTGTCCAAAAATCAAAATATTTCTACCTAGGAGCAAAGAAATACTGCTTAGGAGCAAATTTTAGAAATGATAAAAAATCTGACTTGTCTTTAAGTGAACTATTACTTTATTTAGTAATATTCCACTTTCTCCCAAAGCAGTGGGTAAGATAATACATAAAATTCTTATATAAAACTACAAAAAATGCCGCAATGTGTAAACAAAACCCACCACTACAACAATATTAAACTATAATTGTTAAAGTATGATGGCAGCTTGATTCTGGTTAGGTCTCTCCTTCTAGTGGCTAGTTTCTCTGGGAATACGAGCCTTTGCTGGGTCTAAGCATAAAGGTACTTGGGCTACTATGTAAGTTAGAATGGCAACAAATTAAATAATGCATTCAGAGTTCACGATATTGGATGATGCATTCAGAGTTCATGATATTGGAGATTACGAGGCAGCATCAGGCTGTGCTCTGTGTCTTGAACAAATGACTTTTTGTTGACTCTGTGAGACAAATTAGTTAGGGCCTACAAGTGAAAATGAGCCTAGGATAAGAAAGGATCAGAAAATTGCAAAATATCTTATAAGATTTTGGGAGCCAGGCTTTTGTATAAATTAAAACATATACAGATTTGCATCATTATCTTTCATACATTCCTCTGATGGTTAACATGTACATGGGAAGTGGACAACCTTTGACCTTCAGACATTTTCAACTATAGTTTCCATGATGCTTTACCATTGGAGATTATATGCTGAGTTTCTGGGAGCTGGTCTCTGAAAACAACTCAACGGCTAAAGGTTTCCAAACCCTGGCATATGTCTATGCTTTTCATTTAATGCCACATGGTTCAATTACGCCTTGATTCAGTTGCTCACATGAAAGTCATGGGAGGTATGTTATGTGGTCATTATATAAAATAGTTCATTTTCTTTCCTGTCAAAATTTTAGAGTGTGTGGATTTTCTGCAAATAAATCTACTTATGTTTCACAGTGGGGTGCATGGGGACTATTGTTCACCAACTTACATCATATGTGTTGGATGTAACATGCAACCTTATAAAAAACTGGGCACCGACAGCACTTGGCTATATATGTTAGTATAATTTTGACCATACTTACCTTCCATGAACATAAATCCAAGAAAGCAGCAGCATGGTAAAAATTTTCTCCACCTGGATGGAATAGTATTGGCAACTGGTTTTCCTTATAGTTATAAAATGTACTATGGTAATAGTCATAGGGTAAATAGTCATATGCAGGCATACATATTGCGAAAGGCAAGAGAACTTATTTGACTAGTGTTAGAGTACTTTTGTTAGTGGAAACCCATGAAATCTTTTCCTGTTGGATTATCTTTGTCTTCCCATTTTGTGAATTCCATATCTCCATGTCTGCCAAGAATATTATTTGGGTATATGGAGACTCACAGCATGTAATGGCAATAATCCATGTGGTTAATAGCTTTAAATGTTTGGAGCTGGCAAAGCAATTGCTTGCCATGCAGAGGCTGGTTTCAGATCCTGCCCTTTATGAGGGAAATACGTCCTTAAGCCTTTATTTTATGATGCATCACTCAGTCCAGTGTATTTATCAGTTGAGCTAATTATTTCTACCACTTCTGCTACTTCATTTTGCTCTTCATACAGAGGGCAGTCTCATGCTCTTAACTAGAGAATCTACAGAAGAAAAAGAAGAACCCCAAAATATTTTTTGAAATATTTTACCAATTGGAACCAAGCCAGCTCAGTGTGGAGATTGTTTAGAATAATGCTGGGAAAATAGCACAGAGCCATGGAGAGTTTCCTTAGATGAGTCATAATTTTGGGTCTAGCTAAGCACTGTCTAGTCAGCCTTCTCCATCTGGTACCCTCCAGATGTATTGAATTACAAATCCCATAACCTCCAGAAGTTATAGTCTAACAACATTGGAAGGCAACAAGATGAAAAAGGTTGGTTTGCACTGACCAGCAGTGGTTCTCCAAGGTTTTCTGTGGGAGGTTTTCTCAGTCCTACCTGGAGATGCCAGGAAATGCCTGGAATGGTTTAGATTCAAAGCATATGCTCTGAACTACAGCCCTTTTTCCTGTTCTGGTTATACAAGAAAGCTAAATGAACAATCACCAAGGACAACTGGTTGGAAAGCAAGGCAATCTTCTTATGTTGGTGGCTTTACTTTTTGATGGATAAATGTTTAATCCTTCATGTTGTCTATAGCTACAGCTTACCCCATTGAATTGTAACTTTCTTATCTCAGAAAGCCTCATGTTCATGTTTCTGCTGACTGAGGAGAAAGACTCTTCTACCTGGTCTCATCAGAGACTTCTTGCAGCGTCAACACATCAGCCTATGCTGTATGGACCTGCTGTCAGTGGGGAATAAAATTAGCTTTGTTGGTTTAATTCAACATCACTCACGCAAAAAGGCCAGGTTCAAAATTAAGCTTCAGGCTGTCTTCCAACCTTAAATATTTCTGGGTTACCACAAGTCAGAGCAAGAGGGCGAAGGTGATTTTCCATACTCAGCATGCTATATAGCACAGGAAACCAGTTGTCACAAACTGAGAGCTCTTGAAAGAAGAGGGGAAAAACAATTTATTGAAATAATTTGGTTTACAGCCATAAGCCTGGCAGTGTGGAAGACAATTATTTTGCAAATGAAATCATACAAGATGACAAAAGAAGGCATTCACATTTGGAGTGTAACAAATGTTTTAAGAGGTTTCTCTCTCTCTCTCTGTCTCTCTTTCCAAGGCAGTGATTATTTCGACAAACATAAAAACTACACAACTCTGTTTATTTTTAAATATTGATGCTGTCACTATTAATACTAAACACTGAGTAAGAATTCACACATCGAGGGTGACATCTGAATGTGTCTGCTTGATATCAAAACAACACCCCTGAGGAGCATTGTTTTGACAGATTTAAACAGGCTGTGTGCCGTGTGGCTTAGTGGGCTGATCAAACAGCTTAGGACCTGGAATTGTGAATTTCACCTCTTACGACAACTTCTGAAATGCTAGGAAACCACTTCTTTTCTTGTGTTAGTTGGGGTTCATTCCCAGACACTGTTTTCATGTGGTGGAGGCTTAGTGAATTCATCATCGTTGACATTTTTTTAAAAAAACATTTAGTCCCAGTGAGCTGATCTGGATTGAAACTTCTCATACTTTCAGTCAGCACTTGGAAGCTAAGCAGGATCAGCTCTGCTTGGTACTTGGATGGGAGACCACCAATGAATACCAGGTGCTGTAGACTGTAATTCAGATGAAGGAACTGGCAAAACTGCCTCTGAGTATTCCATGCCTAAGAAAACTAGAGATGGGCCAACTGAATCCTCGAATCCTGGGTAAGGATTCGAGATTCCTGAATCTGAATCCCTGTGCCAAAATAGGCAAACCGAATCTTTCTAATCTGCCAACCAAATAGATAGTTGGAGACTGGGACACCTGAAAATCAGGGAGACCGGGAACCCTGAAAACCTGGGAGACCAGACATACAAGGGAAGATAGTAAGTAGGTGAGTTTTTCCCTTGGAGTAATAATGGCCTTTGCTAACAATTTCAGAAATTGCATCTGAGGTTGTATTCTAAGATATTTAAATCGAACATTTCATAGTGAAGTTCAGTAGTTGACTGGAAGTTACAGGCTTGAGATTTCAAGGACAGCTGAAACATTCCTTTGCAGAGCTCCCTTGCAAACCTCTTTCAGATAGAATTCTGGGGTTTGGAGTTTTACAAGGTGTCACAGCCTTCTCTGCCAAAGTGTACTGGTGCATCATCAGACTACAAACCCCACGATGCCAGAAGGAACTATGCAAAGAAAAGCCAGTTTTGACCTGGATTATCTCTGTGCTGTAGTATGTGGCCCTGTTTACACAGGCAGGAAAATGTGGGATTAATCCACATTTTCCTGCCTGTGTAGAAAGGGCCTTCATGTCATTTTCAATTTGGGGAGATCCTGAAGCAGAACTAGGACAATTACCTTGGCCAGATTTCTTCAGGGGGAGGTTTGCCTTTGCTTAGGCTTTTGCTAAGGCTGAAAGAGTGTGTCTTGCCCGAGATTATCCTTCTTTCCTTTGTTTTTTAAACTCTTTTTAAAAAAAGGATTTGAAAGATTCGAGATTTGTGAGATTTGTGGTTTCCCAGAACCTTCCAGGGATTCGGATTCGGATTTGGAAAATTCTGGATTCATCCCATTCTTAATGAAAACCCTATGGGGTCACCATAAGTTGACAAGCGACTTGAAGACACTCATATACACACAGAGAGTTTTTGAGGATTTCCTAGTATGTGGTAGATCATGATGATCTGTCTCAGCAGTTACATGGTTAGTGTCATCCTGACCGAATCTAGAAGTACTTGAGTTCTCCAACCTTGACCTTTTACTGATGGTTAAAATCTAGAAAGCAAAAAGTACACTTGGGTGATCAGGCATGATCAGAATTACAAGATATATATACAAGCATAAAGCATAATGTAAGTTCTTAACGAGATAAATTGAGTTTTCATACTGCCAGTGAGTCAGGAAGTTGATGTGATGTTTCTATTGCCTTTATACTCTGACATCTGTATCTTGCATGTGGATCTAGCCCTACAGGGCACTTGGCTAAAGCACTCTAAATCTGAAACAATGAACTCTGAAACATCCGTTCAATAGTCAGTCAGGTAATTCTTATTCAGAAAAAGTTTCATCAATGGTACCTTGGCTTTTTTGCTGATGGTGGTAGGAAACTAATGAGAAGGTCATGTTGTCTCAGTGAGACACTTTATTCTCTTAGATATGAAGGTGAAAACAACAGATGTATCATTCATCTCTCAAAGAAACCAAAATGTTCCATTTGTAGCGAATACAAATTTGTCCCAGAACTGTGACATGTACATTAGTGTTTTCTCTCAAAATAATAGTTGGCTGATACTTTGCAGACAAAAATCAATTGTGTTGGATTTCATACAATCAGACTAGGTCAGAAGAAGAGACTGCCTGTGTTTAGGAACAGAGTGACTCAAAGCCCAAAGCCTTGCCAGAGGTCTGAACTGAAGAGGGCAACTTAGAAAAATCAAAGTTCTATATCATCACATGGTGAACTTCCACAGATAGAGGAGGCATTCAGCTGCAGACAGTCATCTTTTTTTTCTCATGGAGGATAACAAAAACAGTGTTTTGTGTATGTGTACATGTGCATATATGTCCCCATCTCTTCTGTTTGTGTCTTCTGTCTTCATGTAGAGACTAATGGGTGTCCAGAAACCAGGAATTTTAATGGAGTCACACAGAAGCAGTGGTAGTGCATGCTGAACAGGTAGCAGTCTAATTCAATCATAGAATCATAGAGCTTAAAGGGGCCTCATGGACCAAACATTCAACCCTCTGCTCAGTGGAGGATCTTCAGCTAAAGTATTCCCAGCAGTTAGCTGTTCAGGCTCTTTTTGAAGATGTCTAGAGAAGAAGGCAAATAGTTCCATTGGAGAACCACTCTTATTATCAGGAAGTTCCATCTAATGTTCAATCAAAATCTACCTTCCTTTAACTTAAAATAATTAGACCTGGTCTTACCTTTTGGTGCAGCAGAGAACAAACTTGCATCTTCCTCTCTGTGACAGTCCTTGAGGTATTTGAAGAGTCCAATCATGTCACCCCTCAGTCTTCTCTACATCAAGCTGCAGCAAGCTACCCATTTCATTCAACCCTTCCTTCTATGTTTTGTTCTCCATACTTCTTATCATCTGCATTGTCTGTTTCTGAACCCACTCCAACTTGTCTATATTTTTCTTAAAATGAGGTGCTCAGAACTGAACACATTTCTCCAGATGAGGTCTGACCAACGCAGAACATAGTGGGACTATTACTTCCTTCAGCGTCAAAACTATGCTTCTATTAATGCAGGCTAAAATATCACCCACCTTCTTTGCTGCAGCATCACACTGCTGGCTCATATTCCACTTATGATCAACAGTAATCCCAAGGTCCTTTTTGCAGGTAGCGCTGCTGAGTCATGTATCCCTCATCCTATACATGTCCATTTAGCTTTTGTGGCCTAAGTGTAGAATTTTGCAGTTGTCTATACTAAATTTCATTGTATTAATTTCTGTCCAATTTTCTAGTTTATCAAGGTCCTTTTGAATTCTGTTCCTATCTTTCAATGTGTTAACTGACCCTACCAATTTTGTGTCATTTGTAAGCTTGATAAGGATTCCTTCTACTCCATCATCTTAGTCACAGATAAAAATGTTGAAGAGTAATGGCACCAGGACAGAACCCTGAGGCATTCCGCTTGAGATCTCCTTGTGTTTTGCAGTGCATCCATTGATGACTACTCTTTGAACATGGTTTTCCAATCAATTTTGGATCCATCTGATGGTGTTTTTGTCTATTCTATATTTAATCAGTTTGCCAACAAAACATTATGAGGAATCTTACTAAATGCTTTGCTGAAATCTAGATAAATAACATGCACAGAATTCCTATAATCTACTAAACTATTGACTTGATAAAAAAAAAATGTCAACAAGGCCCTCATCCAGAACAGAGGTTCCAGGCCCAGGAGATGGATTGTTGGCTTAAACACTTGCTGGTCTTCTCTTGTTAGGAATGATCTCAGAGATTTTTGTCTAGGATCCATAGTACTAGAGGGGATGCTGAATAACCCTGATTTCTATACATCAGATAAAACATTTCAGTTTATTCAAAGTTTCTTCTGTTGGGCAAAAACAAGAATATATTTTCCAGTACACTCCAGAAATCTTATATGATAGCAACATGTTTTCCTATTCTAGTATATACATTATTTTTTTAAAAAACATTTTCCTAAAATGTATCATGTGTTTTGTTTCATGTTTCATGCCATGTTTCAAGTGTTTTGTATCCCCTAAATATTTTATATTCTCCTCATTAAGAAATTTCTCCTCAAGGGAATTATCCCACTTTGTGCACCCCTGAACTTCCTGGAAAAAATAAATAAGGTGAATTACCCTCCATGTAAATACAGAAGAAATAGAAGTCTTCAAGCAGAGGTAAAGTGCTTCTTCTTCCAGGTGCAGGTGTTCAAAAACGAACACAGCATCGGCCCAGTTCGGCAAAGGTGGGAAAAGTGTGTTCTTCTATATGTTGTTGGACTGCACCCCCCCAGCATTCTTTGCCATTGGTTGTGCTGGCTAGGGGTGTTGGGAGATATAGTCCAATAACATCTGGGGTGGCCCACACTTTGCCCACCCTTGCCTTAAGTAAGCCAAGTCACCAGCATGCTTTTCACTGGCCAGATCCTCTGCTATACTTCTGAGTACCCAATGGATCAATGTCTTCCTTACCATCTGTCAATTTTTCCTTTTCTCTCTTAATCCCTCTATTCCCATGACTGTAGGAGATTGCTGTCCATGAATAGCCTCCTGTAACTTTAAGAGGAAAATGAATCTGTTAGCCAGTTCCTGACTCCCCAGACTGTTTATATGTATTGATGAGATAGGCAGGAGGAGACTGGGTAGTGGCAACTTGACTGCCTCATTTATTCTAATCAATGAATCTTCCCTGTGTTTAATTTCATTTATTTCATGCATATCCCCCTTTCCGCCAAGCAGCTCAAGATAATTTATGTGATCCTTCTTTTATTCACACAGTCACCCTGAAGAGCAGGGTTGAAAATGCTGGTGCTCTGAAGATGTGACCCATCTACTTTTTTTCCCCCTGTTAGGATGCACACTTCTTTCTTAAATATTTGCAATTTTGGATTCCTTGTTGATTCCACCATGCTTGTTATACTGAACACAGCTTCTCTTCCACTTTATTTATTTATTTATTTATTTATTTATTTATTTATTTATTTATTTATTTATTTATGGGGAGGAGGACTGTTTTCCAAAAGCAAAGCCACTGTCCACTCCTATGGGCTTGTTGTCTTTTAGCTAAAGAACAAACAGATGTTTCCATCTCTATGACTACATCTCTTCTTTTTGACATTTTTGCAGTCACTTCAGATCCCCTGCAAGTAACATCTGGTTTACTGAAGACTTGGAAAAAATATGGAATTTAGTATCACAGAAATTCTGTAGCAGATATTTAGGTGAGCACACAATCAGAGAATGAAAGTAACAAGAAACAGAAGGATCTGTGCAAAATCTCTAGGGATAGACAGTTCTTCCATATTGCAAGCAAAGTTTTGCAGGGTTATAGAAGCCTTAATATATTTGCCTGTAGAAGCATGATAGGTAAGGTTGCTGAAAGTGCTATGACTATGGCCATTTCCACACTAGACTGTTATAGTGCTATTATTCCAATTTCATTATCCTATGGAATCTTGGGGTTTGCAATTTAGGGAGGGGGTTTTGAGGCTTCTCTTTAAACAGCAAACCCCAGGATTCCATAGGATGTTGAAACTGGAATAATAGCACTATAACAGTCTAGTGCGGAAATGGCCTATGACTTAAACTCTGTACCATGTGCCAGGTGTTCTCTCTGAGGGCCAGCTTCTCATGGTTTTTCAGAATTTTGTGCTCCATTCATCTTGCTGCATCAAATATTTTCTCTCTTTCATTCACTTCCTTAGGGAAATCAGCAGTGAAGCACAGATAATATTAACACCTCTTCTTAATTATAAAGTGAATGAGGCAGCTTTCTTTTTTTGTCACCTGCTGCCTTGACCACTTTTCTTTCAAAAAGGTAGGGTATTATCCATGCTAGCACAGTTTAAGGGCATATAAAGAACTTTTGTAGTTGTATCAGGGGAAAATGAGAGAAATACTAGAGAGGAAGTAGATTCATTAAGAAATGAAGAGTTGTATAAAATCTGCAACAGTTGGCAAAGATGGGACTGTGGAACTGCTTTCTAAGTAAAACAGTTCTGGCTCTCAGAAGCTTCGGTAATGCTGAGTGTTTACATTTTTGAAGAATAAAAATAAAGAGCAGAACCACTGTCTAACTCCCTTTGGCTCATGTCAGTTTGCACTCACATCCCATTATCTTTCCTTGTGAGAACCTAACATAAAGCCTTGCAAGGTATTATGGAATAAAAAGAGAGTGAGTGAAGCAACCACCTTTACTGTCACCACTGATTGACCTCTCAATGCTTTGCTTTCTGTCAAATGGTATACGTAGTGGATTGCCCATCATTTCTTCATTCCTGTTTGCCCCCTGTTCTACTCTTTCCCAGGGTTCTTTGTATGAGGAGAGCCCTATTATTGCAGAATTCCAAATGCAGAAAAGAAAAAAGTAGGATGAGATTAGAAGATCTTTTGCATATTTCTGATGAATTTTCACACTTTGAGACTCCCTCCCCTCAAATTTGGCCTTTTATCAAAAATCTAAGCCAGGAACCCTGTTGGTGACATATATGTATGTAACTTGAGTTTTTGCATGCCTATGCTTTTTTGGTGTGTGTCAGGGTAGTGGTAGTAAGGAACTATTCACTAGCCCCTCACATTCCATTCAAAGCCTCCCTAGGTAGCTGCCAAGCCCTAGGAGCACTGCTGTGGCTATGCGATGGCATGGAAGCAGAGGGAGGGAAGCAACAGAGTAGTGGTGACCCTCTATTGCAGTTTGTTTGACAGGCCATTGCTTCTCTTCCCTCTCTTTGTCTACTGACCTGCAGTGGGGAAGACAGGCAGTCCCTGCTGCTTGGTTATCTCCTGCTAGTCCTTCCCCACTCCATGGCTTTCATGGCAGTAGCAGTGCCATGTCTGGAGCTTTATGTGCTGTCCCTGTGATGTAGCAACTCAGCTTGGCTTATTGGGCAAACCTCAACATCAAATACTTGTACAGAAAGTAGTAGTTGTTGTTACTATTATTACCACCATCACGATAATAATCACCATCATTATTATAATAATTAGTGTTACCACACCCTATACCCCCCACTCTGCGGGATGTGCTGTTTTCATAACTGAACATATTTATGGATTGAGAACATGTTTGAAAGCTTGCTGGTCAGAAGCATGTTGCCAGGTCAGGATGACCTCATGCTAATGGTTCCTGAGAATCCTTCCAATACTGCCAGCTCTGAGCACTCCTAAGAACAATGAAAGACAAACTGTCCAGATTTGTGAGTAATCAGATAACACCCCGCAATCTTATCTTAAGGATATCTTCCCTACACTCTGCCTGATCAGACATATCACCATGAGATTTAGTTTAGTATTTGAGAGTAAACCTACTATATATATTATACCAAAGAACACTAAATTTATAGGTTGTTGTGGGTTTTCCAAGTTTATCCCCTGACTAACAAAACAACTCTGGAGGATATCCCATACAACAGTAGGCCAACATGTAACACATGCAAATTGCTCCCTCCCACCCAGGGGACTACACAAACATATGTACTTTGTTTCACTTCCATGCCACCATATCCTTTGAAGATGCCAGCCACAGATGCAGGCAAAACATCAGGAGAAAATACTAATAGAACACAGCCTTAAAACCTGGAAGACCCACAACAACCTATGGATTCTGACTGTGAAAGCCTTCAACTTTACATCGAACACTAAATTTGCTTTTTATTTCTGTGTTAGACTCTCTGGCTAGAATCCTGTATCATAGTTATGAATGGACAATCTAGTTATGTATTTGTGACTGTTATGTATTCACAGCCCTTATGTAGCCGCTAGTTTAGGGGCTACATAGGGACTGTGAAGGTCCCCCAATTTCCATTTACCAGGCAGCAGCTGCAGAAGTTGACATGGGCCCATTCCCCTGTTGCTCAGGAAGCATCTAGAAACCATTCCCACTACCCCCATGTAAGCGATCTCTGGCATGAGGTGGAATTGTGACAGGAATCCTGTTTCTGCCTGTTGCAATGAGGATCGTTCACAGGAATGTGTGGGAACAGCAGCCAACTGCTTCCAAAGCGACAGGGGAACAGATTCCTGTAAGTTGCAGCAGCTGCTGCCTGATAAGTGGAGATGGGTATGTGTGTGACACATTGGAATTTAGTGTGTAGCACCATAACAGGATTATGGCCTGTTTGGGATGTTGTGGGACTGGTTGTTGCTCACTTTCTGTTTACCAACTTTAATTACTCTGCTTGTGAGATACACTACTATGTCTCACATTTTCCAGCATAGGACGATGGAGTACATTGTCATCTAGTTTGGTTCAGGCTATGTCATTACAGGTTTTTTAGAACAGCTCTTAAAGTACTTTTTGTTTTCTTTGACCTTCTCTTAAGTTAAGGGTTATGGCCTGTTGAACTGATATAATTTTATCTATTCATTACACTTTTGTATTTACTGAATAGTACATTTTGATTCTTGGTTTGTTCTTATCAATGGGTGATTTTGTGTGTTAAGTTTATTGTTTTAATATTGTAACTTGTATCTATATTAAATTTTGGTAGCTGCTTGGGATTGTTTTTCAGTTCTTCCCATAAATATTGCCTACAAACATTATGATTTTAAAATTGGCTATATTATAATGTGCTTTGTGTGGGCTGTCTTTCAAGGTGGTCTGGAAACTGCAGCTGGTGCACTGTGCTTCAACTAACCTTCTGAGTGGGGCAACCTAGCAGCATCACATTAATTGGAGGAATTACACTGATGGCCTACTTGCTACCTGGGCAGGTTTCAGACTTTGCTAGGAGAAAAGCCCCAGACAACTTCGTCCTGGTTTCCTGAGAGTCGACCTTCTCCCTGATAGACCATTTCATTGCTGCACATCATGTGGAGAGGATGCTATATACCCTTGAGACCTACTCTTCAGTTGTTCTGACCAAGTCATTTGGGGAAAAATGTGCATCTCTACTGTGCAGATTCTGGCAGACGAGAGGACAGAGCTGCAAGGAATGAATGAAACACAATGAGATATATTAAAAAAAAAAAACCCTCACCTTTGATCTCCTGGACAGTCATTAGAAACTCTGCTATTAGAGAAGAGTTGAAGAACAATGACTGGCACCTCTAGGAGCCCTCCACCTGAAAATACCTTTAGAAAATAAGAATGGCAATGATGTTTTAAACTGTTAAGCAAGTAAGTACATGGGGACTCATTGATTACGAACTCTAATCCAAATGCATTTACAGTGAAGAAATCATTTCAGACATATTTGATTTCTTTAAAAATCTGAATAACAATGGTAGCGGATAAAGAGACTGCAGTAGATTTAGGCTATTTAGACTAGAGTGTAGTACTTACCTGCAAACAATGGATTCAAACTGTGTGTTAAACTGTGTGTGAGTGAATTAGAGTTTCTATTCTGTGGATGTGTTTCTGTCTTCATGTGAAAGAGGGGAGGGTGCAGTGGTGTTAGTTCTTTGAGATGGTGCATCTTGTGATAACCAGTATGTATCTAAGTTGGTTCTCTTGTCTAATGGCTCTGCTTGGCCTAAGTTTTGTTTTCTCTGACATGGATTGACTGATTGTTTCTAACATCATATTCCTGTACATGTTTACTGAGAAGGAAATCCTACTGAATTCAGCAGGTTAACTCCCAGGTAAATGGGTATAAAATTTCAGCTTCACTCTAGATATTCCAAGTTTTAGCCATTCCTTTCTCCATCCCATTAGCACTTGATTTGTATTTGTGACACAGAACTGGAGCTAGGATTGTGTTAAAGTTAATATGTGCTTGTCTGTGAATGTTCCTTTTGCTTCATAGCAAGAAATGTGTAAATATATAGACTGGGGTCCTACACTGTCAAGTGTAGCATAAGAATTCCACATGTGGAACTACACTATGGTTCCTCTGCCACCACCCCAGATCTCATCATTGTGTTGTAATCTTCCCCCCATGGCTATTCCATTGCTGTTGGAGAGCAGAGGGGCTCCGATAGCCAGGTGCAGATAGAGGACATCTTCCACTGTTATCTGCTGGGGTGCTCTAGAAGTCTCAGCTGATCCTGTCACTGGTCTACATCTGGCTATATTTTCATAGTCAGATACTTCTTTGATCCCCTGTGCTCTCTGCCAGCAACGGAATGGCCATTGGAGAGGCTATCACAATGCAAAGGTGTTGGGGGTGCCCTATGGTCACTGAGGGCAATTGAACAGGATAACCTCAGCAATGACCAAAAAATGGTATTCAAAGTAGATAAAGTGGTTTCGCATCTGCATATGTCACTAACAGGATGCCAGTAACAGAATGGTTGTACATGTTATGTGAAGAATGGCTTTATTGACTCCATTTCTTTGGCACTAGGCTCATCAATAAACCTACAAGTCTTCATCCACTGAGGCTGCAACACTAGTGAACCAGAACTCTGCCTTTCATGATCTGGCTTTCTCATGCAGAAGAATCTAGATCAACCATGGCTATTGCTGATTTTAAGTGACTATGCTAGGATGCTACCTGCCAACCAGCTCAAAGACCCAAACACTACAATAACCAGAACTGCCTCATACAACATTTCAAATGTCTGATTTTAAATCTTGCTACAATGTCTTGATTAAAAATGCCACTAAAATCTTTTATGGAATTTGCTGGTACTGGATTTTTCCCTGTTCTGAAGGCACAGCATGCTTACAGTGCTGGACTGCCTTGTCTCAATGGAATCTGTATCTAGGCTTTCTTCAAAATGCATGGAGTTATTTACATATATTCCTGTAGAAAATGTTGTGTGATTTTTGAAATGATGGACAGTCTTGAAAGGGATGTAAGTAAAATGGAAAGGAGAAGAAACACACTTGTGCGTATACAAATGGTTTTGTGTTATTGCACCTTGTAGACAAATGCATCTTATTTTATCTGATTTTCAACCCCACAGCTCCTAGTATGGAAAGAACACTTCTGGACAATAGAATGGATGAGAATATCTCACTTGTTAAAACTAAGTCTACAATAAATTCATTACAAAAAGGAATCTGAAAAATGCCTTCTATGATTTTACTGCCCCAGCTGTTGTCCCTGTCTTGAGGTCAAGGAAGAAGGAAACAGCTGCATAAATTCTTGAAATTTCCATTTTCTCATCCCACCAATCTCCCTCTTTCTTGTTTTCCTTCTGTCTCTTAAAATTCAATCCCTTTCCCCTTTCTTTAGTTTACTGATTCCCATGTGGATTCCAGTAAAAGAGCATCACAGTTCTATTTTTTAACAGATGATGTACCTCTACGCTAGGAGTGGGCAAGTGTGGAGGAGATGGACTGCATTTTGCCCCTGTAAATGCGTAGCAGGGCACATTGACTTGCTGCACATGACAAGAAGTAATGTCATGTCACTTATGGTTTTGTTTTTGACTAGAAATTTTCACACAACCCTGCCCTGATTTTTAAAATGTATGGGGTCTTAAAGGGTTTATGGGGACAAACTCACTGTGTTTTGCAGCAGCTGTAAGCCAGTTGGAGGGAAGGTGACAAAAATCACCAAAAATGGAGGGCATGTTTGGGGACTTTTGACAGCTTTATGGGGGCTTCAGTGGGCACAGCTTGGGACCCTGTGTGCTATACTTTCCCCATCCTTGCTCTATTTGGTGTCTAGTGTACAAAACAGGACAGCCACCTGGATGCAGAGAAGACCAGCTTCTTTTCAAGTTGCATTTACTATTTGTTGGTTAAATCTTCTAACTTTGAAATTAACTATCATCTATCAAACTCCAATCATTAATAAAAATAAACCAAGATTCTTATTGTAGTTTGACTCTTCAGGTGGTTTGAATCATGAGCCCTGAGCCCAGCACAATTCCCCAAGCCTGAGAGGTGGAAAGAAACAGTTCTTGGTTCTCAAAAATCCAAGTTAACTAGGCTTTGGGTAAAGAACTAGCTGGGAGACTGGTGGACTCTTTAGCATAGCCTCTTATTGAATTAATTAATAGCTTAACTAATTGTAAAATTCTGTTAATGCTGAATATTTTATTTAAATTGGTCGATTTAGTTAAATATAAATTGAATTAAGTCTCCCCCCTTTTTTTTTACTTAAGTTAGTCAATTTAGTTAAGAATAAATTGAATTAAGATGCTCCTTTTTGTTAGGAAATTTAATTGATTTTCAGTTAGTTCCTATCACTTGGCCTGTGGTCTCAGTCAACAGCTTGGGGCAAGCAGCCAGTAACAGTGTCATCTTGTGACTCAGAAAGTGAGATGAAAAAATAAGAGCTGTCAGAGGGTCTTTCATGGTCCTGGAAGAATTAGCTATATCTCTGTAATGATCACCAAACTGTGACAGTTGATGATAAATGCTGGATGATAAATGCTGAGCCACTTAATGGACAAGGGAATTTTATTTCAGACCTCATGCTAGAAGAATGTGCCAAGCTGGCTTGTGCTACCAAGAGCTGATTGGAAAGTGTGATGGGTATGGGATCAACTCATTCAGATATGTAGAGATCTCTTCTTTGCCTCTTTGTATTTGCCACTCCATGTTGCAGGTTTTCAATAGGAACAACCATGACCACTGCAGTCAAAGAAAAGCAGTCCAAAAATCAATGGACTTTGACTCTCAATGACTATTTTAGCAGAGCAGAAGGAAGATGGAGTCCAAAAATATCCAGAGGGCCACACATTCTCCATTCATGGTCATAGTTGTCAGAAGTGCTGATTCTACATCCAAACTGATCATGGGAGTTGAGGTTAACTTAGGCCTTTTCCACATGGGGTTTTTGAAAGGGTGCAGTCCGTCCTCCAAGGAGGAGGTCTGCACCTTGGACCGGACTGGGTTGGACCTATTTAAGGTAGATCCATACCTCAGTCTGGTCCAAGACCCCAAGTGGTCCTCCAGCATACTTTTGAAAGATCTGTTTCTTTCGGTCTTTCAAAAGCACACAGTGTGCCACTGCGAGCCTGCCCCCTTATGCAGATTCGCAGGCTCGAACCAATGTGAGCGTGCGATCTGCCCGGGGTGGGCTTTAGGCTGGTGAGCTTCAGCGGTTGGTCAAGACCCTTGACCAACCGGAAGACACCATTTGGGATGCCGGAGCAGTGCGTATTGATGAGCATGCAATGCTCCGGAGTGCTGTGGACTGGACCGGGGAGCTGAGTAGCGGCATGGGGCGACTCCTTTGGCTGGTGTGGAAAAGGCCTTAGAGATAAGCATACTTATCTGATACATAATATCAGATTGGACACTTTGGATCTAGAGGTGTCTTCGACAAGCAGGAAGGTTTTTCCACCCTTGATCTACCACATAATCCTTGCACATATAAAAAAGAGAATTGAAATCCAGAGATACACATGTATTCACCCAGAACGCTGCATAAAATTTTATAAAGCACCTCAAGATTTCTAAGTATTGCAAGGGCTTGCACAATATTTACACAGAGGCTGAGAAAGATCATGGTCAAGTATAGTTTAAGAGCTCCACATATGATTTCCCAGTATGGCTTCCAGTCACTACCCCCAGGACCCATCATTATGCTGCAATAGCCCCACTCATGAGTGGAGAGTGGAAGCAATCAGAGAAGCACCAGATTGAAGAAATCTGCTGCTGAGATCTGTTGGGATCGTCTGGAGGTCTCAGTGGAAGATGTCATCAGTCTGTATCTGTCTATGGAGACATTGCCAGATGGTCCTCTGAATCTCTCCACAAGCAATGGAATGGCCATGGTCATGGTGAGGTTATCACAGTATAACATTGAGTCTTGGAGGACTTCGGTCACTGTGGAGGGTGGAAGAGAACTCCATTCTCTGCAATGACCCCCTAAAAAATATATGTAGATGTAAGATGTAAGATGGACCTATACCCACATATGTCAACAATAGGATGATGGTCAATGACTTCTTTTAGCTCTTAACAGTGATGTAGACTCGAGTCGATTGATTCAGACTCAAGTCAGACTTAAGTCACTTTAGGGACTCAACTCAGATCTGACTCAGCAATAAATGATGCACTGATACAACTTGACTTGAGATTTGTATATTTTTATTGATTGACTTGCTGCCCTTGGTCCAGTAACATAATACATTCATCCAGAAACCTTACAACATTGAACAACGCTTTCATCTCTTTTTTGCCTACTGGTCACAGGACAATCTGTCTTAAGCCTGAAGTGTGGGCTCATTTCTCAGAGGGCAACAGCAAACTAGTTAGGTGATGGGCTTGAGGCAGGCTTGAGGTCTGCTCAGCAGCCTGACCCTGCTGCATATCAGAGGAGCCTTCTAAAACATTTCCTAAGAGCAGAAGATAAGACTCTCCCCGAGAGCAGGGTGTATTTCTCAGAGGGGAACAGCAAATGTGCAAGGCAATGAGCTTGAGGAGGAAAAATCCTCCTTTTTAAAGCTTTTGAAGAATGGGGAGTAAGAAAGATCCTATTCCCCACTTCTGAAAAAGCCTCCAACTTCAGAAATAGGAAATAAGAAGGATCCTATTTCTCACTTCCAAAGCTGCATATGGCAACATCGCAAAGGGCTGAGTGCTTAAATTATTAAAACTGACTTTATTTGACTCTGTCCAGAAATTCTGGAATATAGGTTGGGGTATAAAGTTGGCTCCCAGACTTGAGACTTGACTTGAAAGTATCTTCAAGGACTTGAGATTTGGAGTACAAGACTTAAATATATCACTGGCTTTACACAACTGTTTATGGAACATCACCCTTGTCAAAATTTCTCCTTGTGGATCTCTATATCCATGCCACTATATTCAGAAGCAGAATACTGCAGATCACCATGATAAGTCATTTAATTTTCTTCATATTTTACCTTCCCCCAGAGCCTGAAAAGTAAACTTTTTTTATAGTCTACTTCTATAATCCCCTAGACAGCAAAGGCAGTGACCATGGTAGCTAGAAGATTCTGGAACTGATAGTCTAAAAAAAGTAACTTTCCCAGGTTCTGCTCTCTTCCCATTAAGTATCAATAGATGAAAGTGGGAGAGTACTTGTTCTCCTACATAGTAGATTTTTAAGACACCTATTGAATCAACTGAAAAGTTTATGTAGTGGTAAAAAAACACAACATAGCTAGTATTCCATCATAGAGCACACTGCTGACTACCTGGGGAATAACTTAATAACTATATGTAGCCAGCAGAGATGGCAGCTTCTATTTTCTGCCCATCCTACATTGTGTATCTCATTGAAATTCGTGTATACTTTCCTGCTGGCTCTGAGATTGTTTGGGAACAAGATAAACAAGTGGGGAAAATGACAAAGAACATTCAGAATACTCCAAAAGGTCTATGCCAAGCCACAGTCTGACTGCTGCCTTTTCACATTTACATCCATTCACAGCTAAACTAATGACAGGTTGTAGCCACAGAAGACACAAAGAGACAAAACTCTACTAGCGTCCACTCCCGTTGAGCTTGTATTGGGTTTGAGATGGCTGGTGTCTGCGCTGCATGGGATTCTATTATTTGTCAAACCTCCCGAAATGATGATTCATTTTAAGGAAAATTCTTCAAACTGAATCATGGTAGGAGTTTAATAATAACTCCTTGAAAAGTGAATCTAGAAAAGCAAAGCTGTCTAACCCGCTTGGAGTGGACCCAACTTCTCTGGGAGACACCTCTTCTCTCTTATCTCACTGCAGTGTCTTAAGACTGAGAGTCATTCGTATAAGCATGCATGAATCTTTGGTTTTTGGTCTAAAAATAACATGGTTATTTTGGTTTAGAAATGACAAAACAATTTGCTAGGAATGGAAAGAGTGTTCAAAAATATTCATGAAAATGGTCAAAAATACTCTTTTTTTGCACAGAAACTACTGTTTGCTATGCAAAAAGCCATGTGTGAATTTTGCACAGAATAAAGCCTGAATTGCAAATAGTTATGAAAATACAGTTTTTGGAGGAAAAATAATTCCTTTCGGAAGATGAAAAGCACTAAAAATACTCATTGCTTCCTTGAGAAACTTAATTGACAGAAAATTACACCCCTACAGCTTGCTGCATGAGGCATCACTCATCCAAGCAAAGGTGCCTAGTAGTCAGATGCTCTAGGGCTGTGAGGCAAAAAATCCCCTAAGGAGCTCTCCTCATTGTTGAAAGTAAACATATAATAATAAGAGAGTAAATAATAGTAACTCCTAATGTCTTCATGATTTTGTCTGATAATCTCAGACAAAATCTTCTGTTTGAGTTGACTGCCTCATATCCCTAATATAATAACTGGCCTTATCTGGAAGAGTGGCAGAACTTGGAGTGTGTGGAAGGGGGAAGGGGTGTGTGGCTACGGCATGAGGGGTATGGTTGTGGTGTGTGAGGGTGTGGCCAGGGTGCGTGGGGGTGTGGCTATGGGACGGGACACGCCAGAAACATTGCTGCCCAGGGCAAATTGCTCCCTCCTCATCCCTACGTAACTGATCTGGAACTACTGTTCCCAATGCCACTCTCAACTTTGCGTCCACTAGATGTGTGAAATCTTCAGTTGCCTTCCGACTTCTTGGATGCTTCATGGGAGAGAAGGTATTGATGAGTCAGAATGCATTGTTAGATGGCCCAGTATTAGCTTGTCAACATAATGTAAACTTCTGATCTTAGATGATGGCTAAAGTCACTTAGCTGCCTGCTTAAGAGGCTGAATATACAACTCAAGACATCTGAAAATTTCTGCAGGTAATAAGCAATAATGAACAACTTGAAGAAAGCAAAACAGAGGATGCACAAACATATGCCTCATTGACAAGTGTAGGGACATGTCAGAAGATGGCAGAGCTGTGCCAGCGGATCCAAGGGGCAGGAATGCTGTGGCAGAGCCGTGGTGAGTTAATAGAAGGCCTCTTTGAAGATGAAAAATAATAATTAAACACTGCTTGTCAATTAATGCCAGCCTAAAGAAGGCCCTACACTTAGATTAAGTGAGGAGCATGGGTTGCTTGAAAACAGCAAGAAAAGAGGAAGGCGCGTGGTATGGAATAATAGAAGAGACACACCAAAAACAGAATAATTAAACACACATGCCTTCTCTTAGAGTTCAGGCACTCATATTCCTAATGAGAATTTCAGTGTAGGAGCCTAATTTAACCTTAGGGAGTCTTTATATTCATGTCACTGTTGTGCACAGCAATCAGACTAGTGCTCACATCTGACAAGCACATTTAGATTTTAGTTTGCATATAGCAAAAATTCTGTTCTACAGTAGTTCCATAGCTTATGGCAGTATTTGACCTAGACTATGTCTCAGGAAATTCCACCTTGGAGTTGCAATCCTACTGCTGATTTTACAAGATTAACTACAATCCTATCCTTGTATGCTTAAAAGAGTTTCAGTGGAGTTTATTTCCAAGTAAGTTGCAGCCCAAGAGCCTTCCTCCCCATTTGGAACAGAATCTGCGACAGAATGTCCAGGACTGAAATTATCTAAATTAGAGCTTGGAAAAGTTGCTTTTTTGGGCCTAAACCTCCAGAATCCTCCCCAGCATTGTGTTCTTTTCAAGGTAAATTTTCCAGGCTTTGATTTACAGAAGACTTCTCACTAATCTCAGAAGGCTGGTCTGGGAGTCTATTGGGATCTTGGAAGTGCTATAGTTTGAGTAAAGAGGACTGGACAATTTCATGTTTGGCCAGCTGTTTGAAGAGTTTGCTTGCTGACCTTACAGTTTCTATTCTAGCCTATGACAATCAGAACCTAACCAGGTTTTGGATAATTGCACTGAATGCTCTAGTGCACATGTGTCAAACATAAGGTCTATGGGCTGAATCCATCCCCCCAGACAATTTCATGTGGCCCTCACACCTCTTCTGCAGCTGCAGCACTCCCCTTGCCTGGTGAGTCCAATCCCCACAATGTGGGCCCCAGCTGTCAGTATTCTGAAGAGGGGCCCAGCAGCCAGCACTCACAATCTACTTCTACTACTGACTGCTCCTCTGTCCAAGTCTTTCCGACAGAGTGCTGGGAGTTACCATGGCAACGCTCTGCATGGCTTGCAAAAGTTGGACAGAGGAGCAGTCAGAAATAGATGCAGATTGTGAGTGCTGGCTGCTAGGCCCTTCTTCAGAATACTGGCAGGTGGGGGTCCACAATGTGGGGATCGGACTCACCAAGTACAGAGAGGGGCAGGTGGGCAGAAAGAGCCACAGGGGAGAGGGGAGCAGAAAGAGGCACAGAGAGGGTCAGGAGGGGGCAGAAAGAGGCATGGAAAGGGTCTCAACTGAGACCAAAAAGTTAAACAATTTTAATGTAATAAACAGTGCTTGGTAATATTTGTCTTACTTTCTGTTTTCAAAACTCATTTTTCAATAAATTGTACAATAGTTGTACACTTGAATATCTGCTTGCCGTCAATAATTGAATGCAGAGGCAATTATTTAATATAATAAAAGAATAGATACATTTATATAGTCTTGCAGATACAACTGGCCCTTTGAGGGCAACCATAATGCTGATGCGGCCCAAAATGAAATTGAGTTTGACACCCCTGCTCTAGTGCTTTGAGCTAAGAATACATAGCAATCCCAGGAGTTTTTTGCCTGAACTTGAAGGCCTGGAACATATCACTGTTCACAAACAGTAAAGGAAGAACAGACTTAGGCAAGGCAAGGAGTGACAGATATGAATTATGCACCATATGAGTTCCATACAACATGGGCTTTCTTCAACAGACAAAGACCATTGTCTTATACAGTAAGCCCTCCACATTTGTGAGAGTTAGGGGCACAGAACCTTCATGAAAGTAAGAAAATCATGAATAACTCCCCCCCCCAGTGAGTACTCTCCCCATTCTTTCAGCTGCTGTGGCCTGGGGGAAAGGCAGAAGAATGCAGGGGGAAACACCTCCCCCCTACAGTCTCCTGCCTGTTGCCTCTATGCCCTGCCTTGTTTTTATGCTCCCATGTGGGCAACAAACAGGAGAGTGAAGGAGAAGGAAGATTCTCTCCCTGTGCTCTCCTGCCCACTGCCCATGTGCCCTTCTTTTTTTCCACGCTCCCGCATGGGCGACAAACAGGAGAGTGCAGGGGAGCAAAGATATTTCCCCCTGCACTCTCCTGCCTGCTACTTGCACGCCAGCTCTTCTTTCTGCACACCCAGGTGGGTGATGGGCAGGGGAGTGCAGGAGAGCAAAGATCTTTTCCTCTGCACTCTCCTGCTTGCCAGTGCCAGCAAACCTGCACTGGTGAGGGGCAGCAGAGTGTAAGGGAGTGAAGATCATTCTCTCTGCACTCTCCTGCCCACTGCTGCCAGTGCGACCACACTGGCATCAAGCCAGAGAGTGCAGGGGAGCGAATTCCTTCCCCTCCCTGTGTCTGGGCAGGGAATGGGGGGGGAATGGGAGGAAGGCAAGCAGGCACCTCATGGATAATCAAATTTGTGAAAGTCAAACTTGCAATTGTGGCGGGGGGAGGACAATGCACACTTATATGGGAATAAGCCCCACTGAACATAATGGTGTTACTTTTCATTATCCATGCTTGGGATTAGGTTATTGTCTACATCTAATTGCTAACCCTAGCTAGAACAGACCCAAGGAATGGTTTCACAATACTTATTTTGTGGGGTGGGGACACAATCCTGAGATCCTGCATTTCAAACACAGCTATGATGAAACAGCTCCATCATTTTACTACGTCTGCTGATACCACCTCCATGCCAAACCTACCAAGCGAGGTAGTGCCCCAACCAAAAGTCTTCCAAGGTGCTGCAGGTTGGGGTGTTGGGAAATGACACTACAGCACTCTTCTGGTTGCAGGGTGTATGGACAGAACCTTGGGGTTCTGCTGAAGCTACGTGTCTCAACATATCCCACAACTGGAGAGGGCTGCAGTTGTGATTTCTCAGTGACCCATTCTACAGTGCTTTAGAAACTCTTTGTTTTGGGTGCTATCTGGCTTAAGAGGCAGGTGTTTTTTTTTGTTTTTTGTTTTGGCAGTCATATTCAGTCATTAATGACCACACACATGAAAGCTGGAGATCATAAGTCTGGCTTACAACCTCATACATATTGTACAGGACACCAGCCAAACTGTTGACTCAACGAAGAGAAACCTTACCCACCTTCAAGAAGCCCTTCACTTTTGAATCTGCTGATGGGCCATGCTAAATATGATGCAAATAGCAGATATGGGACCTTAATCTGAGACTCTGATGGCAATGCTATTGCTGCTGTTCCAATCCAGATTGGGCCATTATGTCTGGTATTTATAGACCTGCCTTTATTACAGTGCACTCCTACACTATGGTTCCAATCTAGAACATTCTACTCCGTTATTTAAATCTAAAAATTATTAATTACATGAGTGGCATCACATTTAATTTAACCCTATGAGTGGTGACCATGATATTCATTGAACTCATAAGATGAAAATTATAGAAGAATTGGAAGATAAGATACATAAGACAATCTCTCAAGTGATTCACCATGCCTTGACAGAGTTCTATATGTAGAATTGCTTTTGACCTGTTCATAATATACTAGCTTTGTTGCATAGATTTGTCAGAAGTATGCATCTATGATTGGATTGGAAAAACACAGACAGATGGTAATAGCAAGGAGAATCTTCAGGTGTTCTTGAAAGTGTGGGAGATAGTTATGCTGTTATGCTTTGTGGTGCTGTTAACCTATAGTTCCAGGAACCTTTGGCTGCTAGTTTAGGATTTGTAGCTGATTAATGCACTTCAAACAAATGGTACTGTAGATACTGTTTTATGGTGGATTCAGTTTTGGTTTTGTATCAAAGAATTAGTGAAACAAAATGTTCTGGTCCATTTTTCATATTTATTTGAAAATATAAATTCTCAAAATATAACCATGAAATGTAGCATCTGTAGGCTACAAAATAGTTCCCAACCCGTGAGAAATATGTAGAATTTGAAGGTCATGATAGTTTAGGAGATATTATTTTCTATTAATTTATTCTCATACAAGATTCTGTAGTCTTAATAATATAAAATGGCACTCGCTTGTACTGAATACCATGCTACCAAATTAGGAGTGCGCACAGTGGTGGAGTGGGTGAATGCCATCCTCAGCAAAGTACAGGAGGCTGGACTTGCCCCCAGCCCAAATTGTCCCCGCCCCATTCTGAAAGAACAAGTCTCATCCCTTACAAAATTCTCATCTCTTATAAGCCATCTCTTACTAACCTAGCTCTGTTTAGCTATCAGAGATATATACGTTCAACATTCCTGTAAGACCTGAGCAGATTTTTACACCTTTTAGCTCTTGACAGTTAGTCATTATTTATTGTTCCATAAATTTAGGTTCTTGGTCTTAATTCCTTAAACAATTGTAGGAGACTACAAGATGCAAAAATGGCTTCTGTTTTGAAACACATGCCTTTCAGAATAGGCAAGATTAACTCCGAATTTTATCTCTGATAAAACTCAGTGTTAACTGCTTGAACAGGTATGTGCAATCTTCTTCTATATCTATGCATTTGTTTTTTTTTTAAAAAAATATTTATTTTTAGTAACCAACATATAATTACCGGTGCCAGTCTGCATATGTAGATTTACACGATTATCATTTAAACAGGAAGACAAAGCATCTTTCTGCAGTGGGGAGGGAGGATTGTGACAGAAAGTAGTTATGTTGCTTGGCAGGTAGGGCATCCTCAAAGCTTGTACTCTCTGTTTTTATGGTTCTTAATATTTAAACCAGACTTGGAGTAGACATCTTTTCAAACAGAGGATGCCTTCAAATTGCAGATTGCCTTCTGAAAATCCTTCAAACAAAGGACTATCCTCTATAAACTCATGGTCACTTTTGCTGTTGGTTTATTGAGGTAAAGCTCGGGGGCAATGAATTAAATGACCTCGTGGCGCAGTGGTTAAATGCCAGTACTGCAAGCCACAAGTTTGTGAGTTTGATCCTGCCGGGCTCCAAGGTTGACTCAGCCTTCCATCCTTTCTCAGGTAGGTAAAATGAGTACCCAGCTTGTTGGGGGCATGTATAGAAATGTTTCAAAATACATACTATTTGTAAGTTGTTCGCCGCCTCGATCCATATGGAGAGGCGGGATACAAATAAATAAATAATAATAATAAAAAAATAATGTTGTCAATGGCAGCCAGTTACTTTTGAAATAACGAGGGCACAGAATTGTTGTTGTTGTTACCCCACCTTTCTCTCATCTTTTGGGACTCAAGGCAGCTTGTAACAGTTAAAACAAATATGGTTAAAAATTAGTAGCATATAAAAGTTAAAAAGGAACTAAACCATCATAAAACTGAAACTAGCTAAATTACGATGATGACAAATAAGCCAGCACATGCAAAGGCCTGTTTCCCCTGAAACATCAATTCTTAGAGGCCTGCAGTTCAAAAACAACATAATGGGCAGGAGTGGCATAACGAACAATACTTTTGAGTTTCTCTCAGAAGGTTATTTTAAAAGGGCATTTTAAAAGTCTTTCTTTCTTTCTTTCTTTCTTTCTTTCTTTCTTTCTTTCTTTCTTTCTTTCTTTCTTTCTTTTTCTTTTCCAAGTTCCATGTCATCTTTTTAGAATCTTACAGACTTTTCCTTTCTCAAAAAAGCAACACAAAGTAATAGAAAAGAAGCACACCTAGTTATTTATCCAGACTGCAGAAATTCAATTATACTTTTCAAAAAGTGTAACAATTAATGATAACAAGGAACTTTTGCAATAGTGACATTTCAATGTATGGTCAGGGTGAATTGGGATCCAAATTACTAGACAGACCCTCACAAAATATGCTGTGTCCTAGAATGTTCTCAGTATTCTGCAAACTTACAGAGTAAACTTAACACATTTATTGTTGATAACTGTGAAAACATTATAACATTGGCTTCTCTCAATAGCATCTTTTCCTTTAAGCAGACACACTAGGAGTAAAACTGAAATACATTTTGAAATATATTTTGTATTTTCTCACATTTCCCCAGCATGTCTTCACATTTTATTAACAAAATTTTATGATTTGAAGCGTACTGTGCATATTGAAGGACTTAAATAGAAACATTACTGTAAGTAATGACAGTGCTACTCAGGGTACTGACACTTTTTTTTTTTATTAATTTGAATGAACTGATGCCTATATCCATTATCAGATATTCTAGAAAACACTGCATATCGCTCTACCATGCAACCCCAAGAAAATATTGTTTTTACTATCTGAACATATGATTAATGAAATGTGTTATATGCCCCAGCGGTATGTTTGCATGACGAGGAAAAAAAAGATGTCTAGGTCTTTTTGTAGCATAGAAATGTCTTGATTAAAAAGGTAGCCAGAAAGTGAAGTGAGAAATAATATAGTTGCTGTTGCACTAGCAACATATGTTGAAGAGGAAGTGTGAGATACCATGACACAGGTGCCAAGGCCTAGTAACCAAGTGGAAAGGTAGTTAGAATCTTAGCTAATGCAGAATAAAAGCAACAAGATTCAGAAAAGTTATAGGGGATTTTTTTTAAATTAACAAACCTTATACTTCTAGCACACAATCTGTGTAGGTGATGAGTATCAGTCAGGAGAAGCATCTGATAAAGTGGCCTCTAGCCGATGAAACTTATGTTGTAATATATTTGCTAGTACTTAAAGTGCCACAAAGTCATGTGTTGCTTTAACCAAAAGTTGGAGAGTTCCTATCATGAAGTGTGGGAAAATGGTCTCACAGGATGTCCTTTTTACACATTTCATCTGAAACTCATGGCTCCTTTGAAAAACAAATGTGTGACTTTTTTTGGTGTGCTTAGCTGTGAAAAATGGGGTGGCATGTTATGCTGAAGTATAATAAGAAATAGCATAAAGTAATGTGTAAGACTAGAAGTAAGATATTAACTTACTGTGATACCTGAATATCTTCAAAGTTTCCAGCTCAAGGCTTCTTGAAGTAAGTGGGATATGCAATGTATGAATGTATTTGGAATTTTAGCTACTTTTATATAAACTCCAGATAATAAAGAGCTGATGGGTCATATTATGGTTGCCAGTAGAGCTTCATCCCACTCCTGAGGTTTCAAAATCTGGGACTTAAGGACAGCCCCTCATGATATTATTAAGCATTAGCATAAAGTACCAACCACAGCTGCTCACAGCTTGACAGTCAAACACTCATGCCTGAGAATGAAGAGACATATTTTCCTGATTGAAAATTAAGACATATATCTTAACTAAGATGGCTGTTCCTAGATCAAGGTGAAATGAGGGAATTATTGTCATATTTAGGGAGACATAATAAGGAACATTTCATGGAATCTACTTGCCTCAGGCCAGAAGGTAGCCACACAGCAGAGGGTGAGCTGTGGCACTACAACAATTAGAAGGTAGGAAGAAGCTAAGTAAATGCAGTCTTCCCTCTACATTCATGGGTTTGACCTTTGCAAATTTGATTATTTGCAAGATGCGTATGTGCCACCCCCCATTTTATTCCCACTCCCTTATGTTTTGCCAGGTCTGGAGAAGGAAGACAAGTGCCTGGACAAAAGACAAGGAAATGGGGGAAAGGAGAGAGGGGAGACATGCACATGCTTTCCTTCTCCCCTCTGGAGCTCCCCTTCTCATTCCCTTGCCTCTAGCCCCAGTGCACAAAAGGCAAGGGAATGAGAGGGGGATCACAGGGGGGAATTATTCATGTTTTTTCCACTTTTGTGAGGGTTCTGCACCCCAAACCTTCACAAAAGTGGAGGGGCCTTGGTACATACACTGCCCCCCGCAAGGTTCTTTGTAATTTGCAGCAACAAATCAATTAAACCTTGCAAATTGTAGCCATCTGCTGCTATATTAGCTGAGCTGGAGATGTGCAGACAGCCCTTTCTTCTCGTCTGGAAATGAGACTACCAAAACTAGAGGATCTCCACTCTTGGTTCCTGCCTAGAGATGACCCACAAAAAGTAGAGACTCAGATTCAGGCCCTGGGATCTGGCAGCCTTAGTAAGGCCCACCATAGAGGAATGTAATAACTTCTGTTTTGTGGATCACCTGAACTTTCTTTTTTTGCCAGGAATGATGATAAACAGTGTGGCAAGTTTCTGAATTGTATCGCAGCATTGCTGTGTGAATTTCAGCAAAAAAAGCCCAATGGTAAGAAGCTGGATTGTTGGTTTGACTAAACCTGAAGTCTGTGACAACGTTTCTGATGAACCACCACAATTAACTGGGTGCTGCAGACTGCTTCCCACTAATCCTCACTGCTGGAATGTGTGTGTGTGTGTGTGTGTGTGAGAGAGAGAGAGATTTCCAGTCACCTGTTGAGTTATGGTGACGCTATGAGTTTAATAGGGTTTTCTTAAACTAGGAATACTCAGAGGTGGTTTTGCCATTTCCTTCCTCTGAAATATAGGCCATTTCTGCACAGGGCGAGGGAATTGCCCCACGCTGCTACTTACCAGGTCTTCTGGCTCCCCGGTCCGGTCCAGGCTGCTCCGGGGCAGTGCGTGCTCATTGCTCTGCACTGCTCTGGTGTTGAAAATGGCAGCTTCTGGTTGGTCGAGGGTCTCGACCAACTGCTGAAGCTCACCAGCCTAAAGCCCGCCCCCGGCAGATCGCAGGCTCGCATTGGTGCGAATCTATGAATCTGCACAAGGGAGAAAGCTCGCAGTGGCGCGCTCTGTGCTTTTGAAAGACCTGATTTTTCTGGTCTTTCAAAAGCACTCTGGATGACCACTTGGGGTCGTTCCGGAGTGGGCTGAGGTGCAGATCTACATTAAGTAGTCTAGACCGAGTCCGCTCCCAGGTGCAGACATCCTCCCTGGAGGACGAACTGCACCGTTTCAAATACCCTGTGCGGAAATGGCCACAGTCTACAGGACCTGTTATTCCTTGACATTTTTCCATCCAAGTGCTAACCAGGGCTGAGCCTGCTTAGCTTTCAAGGTCAGACAAGATTGGTTGTCTTTAAAGTATTGATGTGACAGTACCAACAAACGACCTTGACTGTATAAAAATCATGTTCTTGCCCCATCCTAGTTTCTACTTGAGAATGAGAACCTGGGAGTGCCCTGCTTGTAGCCTAGTCATAAGGATGATAACTGGATTTTGATTGTGCTGCATGCTGGTGAGTCACTGGAAGTATGATGGGGGCTAGTATTGCTGCTCTAGTTGTTCAGTGTTAGTTTGGGAGTTTATACAGGACAAAAGTATGTCATTTCTAAGTACAATGTTTCCCTTCCATCTATATCACAGATGGACAAAGTATAGTCTGTGGACCATATGCAGCCCTCAAGGCTCCCTAGGGTTCATTTTCCCCATTTTTGGATCCAGATCTCCAGAGGGTATTGGGACAATTTTGCCACATTTTGGCTTCCTTGGCCATGTACTTCCCAGATCTAAAATGACCCATGAGAACAAAAATAAAATAATAAAATAAATAAAATAAAATAATATGTAAAAAATAATAATCAAAAATCACTATTCTTTGGCCCCTAGAAAGCATTTGAGCGTAACTGGGGCAAAAATTTATAATTTTTTTTGTGAACATTTGCAGCTCTCCAAGGCTTTGGGAGCAATGTGATCCCATAATGCCCGACAGTTGTCACCTGTACCTTATATCATAGTTCAGTGTATGATACATTTCAAAAGGCTGGCACTCAGTTAAGCTTAAGGTTATATTATTTTGGGCATAGAAATGGCTGGTTGTGTTCTGTTCCTCACAATCCTCTGGGTTGTGATTTCATGTGATCGCTATGTTACATATGCCTTTTAAAAAAATGTCTCTTTTGCTCAATTAACACATATACCCTCATGAAAATTAGCTATCAAGATGAATGATCAAATAACGATATTTAATATGACAGATTTGCAATTGTGAAAATGTCTCCACTCATGAACTATAATTTGCACTATGGACTGTTGCAAAATGAATACCCTCACTAACACTTGCAAGGGCCCATGACTGTATATAAAGACCAAATCATTTCAGACAAATTTATATGGGGATAATTGTTTGGTTTGCCTACACAATCTATAGACTCAGGCTACTGAAAGAAAGTGGTAGGCCTGCCTTGTGTGCCTCCATGTCATTTCCGACTTATGCCAACCCTAAGGTGAATGAATCAAGGGGTTTTCTTGGCAGAATTTATTCAGAGGGGATTTGCCCTTGCCTTCTTCTAAAGCTAAGAGTGTGTTACTCATCTAAGGTCACCCGGTGGGTTTCCATGGTTGAGTGGGGATTTGAAACCTGGTCTCCAGTATCCTACTGCACTTAAGCCACTATGTCATGCTGGCTCAGAAGGCCTATACTATAATTTAATGATTGTTCTAAAGAGATTCCAAATAATTAGAATTAAATTAAGGCAAGGTGGTCAACTGTGAAAAGCTAAGGGGCTGCATTAGTGTGGTGGAAATGCCCCCCCCCGCACACCTCTAGAAGGTATTTGGGAGAGAAAAAAACCAGATTTTTGTTTTGGAAACATTTGGCAAAAAAAATTATAAAAATTTTGTTTGACCCACTGGTGAGTCCAGGGAGCTTCCAAATATGGTGTAAATGCCCTCAACAGCCCCAGTGGGCATTTTGGAGCAATTTTTGATCCTCTTTGTGGCCCTGGGGACCTCAGATGGATTGCAGGCCACATTTTGCCCATCCATGCAGTAAGAGGCTCAAGTGAAGATTGGTGGTGGTTGTTTTTTACCCCCTTTTCTGAAGGGAACTGGGTTTTATTCTGAAAGATGTACATCTGGTGAGGGTAACTGTGGTTAATTGGTGGGGAGGATTTTCTTACCACCCAGAAGCCTCATAGACTGCCAAAAATGCCAAAGCAAAACCAAAAGACAAAAACCAAACCAAACCCTCGAAGTAATTATATGACCCCAGCTAGTTTTTAAAAAATATATTGAATATTTTATGTGTTAAACAAGGAAGCATGCTGAAACCTATTTAAAAGGTAAATTGCTCCTGGAAGCCTCAGAGTGAACAATTCACCCCTTGTTTTGGCCCCCAAAAGGAGAGTCTGGAAAGGCCAAGGCCTATGGGTTACACCTTGTGGTAAAACAGCATGGGAGGGCACACTTTGTCCACCCTTGATACAAACTAAGTGTAGACAATGTGCAATTCATGGGCCTTGTGTGGCCCTTGGGGCCCTGATTTTCAATTCCTGAAGATCCCCCCCCCAAGCATCCAGGCCCTTATTATTTTTAATGTTGAGGAAATTTTACCCAGCCTCCCAAATGGTGGCAGTTTTGCCCCTACAACTCTCAAGGCTCCCACATGCCCGCCTGCTGGGTGCCCTTGGGCGTGTCACACTTGCCAAACCTGACCTCCAATCATCCAAAAATGAAGCCAGAAACGATATGACATCACTTCTGGTCACATTGGGAGCAACAGTTCGGCCCACTGGTGGGTGGGTGAAGGATAAAACATGGCCCACCTCCCTGCCCATTGTTGATGTCCTCAATTTAAACCTTTGTCTGTGGTGTAGTGGTGTGAATGTTGGACTAGCACTCTGGGAGGCAAGGGTTCAAATCCTAACTCAGCCATGGAAACTCACTGGGTGACTTTGGGCAAGTCACATTCTCTCAGCCTCAGAGGAAGGCCATGGAAAATCTCTGAACAAATCATTCCGACCATCAATCAAACAAACAAAATCCATGATACAGTTGCTTTTGGGTTGCTATAAGTCAGAAATGACTTTCCACTTTGCTGCCTTCAAAATCCCCAGAAGAAACATTAATAAATAAGGGACTGAGCGAGAAATAATACTTGATTTTGTGCTTTAGTAATTATCCAAGAATTTCAGAAACACCTTTAAACATACATAGTGTACATTATAGAGAATAGTGTGAGATTTGTGATACAAAAGCTTATCCCCAGCTCTTCTGGGTTTTTGTATTAATTTTGTATGGCTCCAGCAATGAAATTCTGCAACTAAACGCATAGTCTCTGAGTCACAATTGCTGCAAATCAGTCTTTCTACTAGTGGCTTAGAAGTCATAATACCAAATGAGTTTGCCAAATGGCTTATTTGCATGTCCAAGCCATGGCTTCAGCTCAAGGAGCAGCTTGTGTAGCAATCAAGCGGTAGCTCCTTGAAATCAATGACTGAAGATTCTGGGTGCCTTGCAATAGTTAGCATTAATGACATCTTTATCAATGTTAATGTGAATTCATTTCCATCAGAGCAATCATTATAGTAACACTGAAGTGGACCATTTAGTTACCTAGGCTCACTTTCTCCCTTGAACTTTTATGATTAAATGGACTGAATGGTAGGGGAAAAAAACCTCCTAATCTTAATTCATTGAAAATGTTTCTTTAGGGAATTCTCATCAAAAGACATAACCATACTTAGGTCACTTTTGTAAGTTAGGTCACTTTGTATAGCAAATTCTGAAACTATTTTTTTTAATAAAAGAAACCAGCAGGTATATGAGGTATGCCAGGAAAAAAAATCTGTATCCTCTTATGACACCTTTTAATGTTCCCCTGTTTAGTGGTTTGAACTTACATTTCTTACAACTTGAAATTGTAGGGATAGATACCAAAGCTGCCAATCTGTACTTGTCTTTTGAAACAATTTGAAGGAAAGGGGAAAAAAAATGCCAAATGCAACAGCATAGGTGTATAATGTGGAAGCAGAATAATTGACATTTGCAAGCTAATTGAGTACTGACTAATCCCACACAACCACTGCTCTCACATAGAGTCTAGCAGAGAAATAAAGAAGGCTTATTTTTCTTTGGTAAAAACACTGAAGTATGTTAACTTACAAATACAGTTGGCCCTCCATGTTTGCTAGAGTTAGGGGCATGGGACCCCCTCAAAACTGGAAAAAACACAATAATCAAAATGTCTGTGTGCGTCTGTAGAAAGGGGGCTGAAGAATTGTGGAGGGAACAGGAACTCATGGTCCAAACCTAGTCAGAGAAAGGCAGTTGCATAGGGACAGTGGAGTGGTTTGCCCCGGGCGGCAATGTTTTTGGGGCATCTCGGCCCATAGCCATGATCTCACATGCCCTGGCCTCTTGCGCCATGGCCACCCCTCCCATGCCCCCTCCCCACACTTCAAGCTCTGCCACTGGAGAGGGGAAAGGGTGTGTGTTGGCATGGTTGCCCTATACTTCCTCTCTCATACCCATCTCTTTCCTTGGATCTGGGGTGGGTGTTGGGAGAAGGTTTGGGTTGCTGAGAAATTGAGCTGTGATCCATCCTTAGCTGGCCAGGGAGTAGCTGGTGAAGGAGGAAGAGGAGAACCAGAGGTGGGTTTTTAAAGGGCTAAGCAGCCTGATTGGAGTTGCTGAGAGGAAAGGTTCCTACAGAAAGGAAACACTAAAGGTGTGGGGGCAAAGGTTGGAGAAACTCATAAATAATCAAATCCGTGAAAGTTAAACTAACCAATGTGGAGGACTGACTGTATAGAAAGTTTTATAACATCTCTCGGAAAGAGGGTCTGTATAGTATGTTCTTCAGACGTGGAGGAAAGAGAACTACAAACTAAGAAAAGGACAAACAAACTCAGACACATGACAGACTAACTGATGCAGGAGGAAAGAGGGTCTGGCTAAGACCATAAAACAGGAGATGACATGAATATGTGCTGAGCTTAAACTCTCAGGGAGACATGCAAACTAGCAGCTAAGTTCCTACCTTTAACAAAGAACTGACATCAGTCTGAGGCCATTTCCACACTAGACTGTTACAGCGCTATATTCCACTTGCAACATCCTATGGAATTCTGGGGTTTGCAGTTTCGGAGGGGAAACTGTAAACCCCAGGATTCCATAGGATGTTGCAAGTGGAATAATAGCGCAATAACAGTCTAGTGTTGAAATGGCCTGAGATGTATAAAAAAGAGAGAGGTTTAACAGCCATGTGTCTCACATTAAAATCCTTCCTATATTACAAACATTGATTCTTGCAGCATGATCAAAAGATTTTAGCGAAATGTATCTACATTATACACTTATTTCAATCACATAAAACTGTAATTGTTTGGTGTTTGGTAAAGTGTTTGAAAGGCACTATAGTATCAACTGAGGTTTAGGTTTAATTCTGTTGAAAAAGTAGACCACAGCCCTATAACAAAGAATTTTAGGTGCCTCAGCAAATTACAATTCCCAGGAACTATAAGATGGAGCCATAACAAATCAAAGTGGTATGAAATTATTACGACTGTGGAGTGTGAATACACTTTCACGAATACTGTAGTTCTAGCACACATACTGTTTAACATTATGGATAATGAGTACTATCAGTGGCAGTTTAATAGAATTCAGATTTATTGGACTATTCAAGAATATCCACTTGTTATTCCAGAGATTAGTTTTTAAAAGAATATTGTACTGCTTCTTGTGGTGAAGTCAGAAATAGCACATGCTTTGGAAAGAAGGTATTTTTATTTAGTTCTGATAATTGGAGGTTCTCTGGGTGGTGTACATGTATGTTAAAGAAATAAAGTGTGAACAATGAAATGATAACAAAACAGTACACACTAAAACAAAGATAAAATCAGCAGCAGAGCGTAAAAGTAAATACAACAATGAAATGAATGTGTGAAGATCTGACAGAACTTAAATCAGGTCTGAGAATGCTGAGCGAATGGAGAAGCATTCACTTAGCATCAAGAAAGACTACAGCATGCTTCTTGGTGAGCATTCCAGTGAACTACCAGTGAAAAGGCACTCTTTCTTGTTGCCAACCAACTCATGGGAGATGCATGATATAAAAGAGAGAAATTAATGCTGTCACCTCTCTGCTGTCATTGTATTGGTTACCTCAAAGTTGCCAGGTTGGATCCAGAACAGGGCTCCTGTAACTTTAATCCTTAATACATCATGGAGCAGGAAAAGGTACACAAGCTTCATCAAAGTAGGGAGAAGGTACCCATCATCCCTCACCTTGCAAACCCAACGTTCAGCTGCAGGTGTCCCCTCCAACACAGTCGACTGTCAAGTAAGAAGAACAGAGATGGCTCTGTGTGTTTGGCAACAAGAACAAAACTGCCCCCTCCACAAGAGCGATGAGTATGATTTTTGGATTTTTTGTCTCAACAGATTTGTTTCCTACCCTACCACACAAATGAAGAGTTTTTGCTGCTAGTCTCCCTCTCTTTCTCAAACTGGACAGTAACATCTTCAGTTATGGTATTTGATTCACTGACTGAGTCAACTAGAGCCCATCTTTAGGATCCTTTTCACACTACATAATTATACACTATATTTCCACTTTAACTGCCATGATTCCATCGCATGGAATCCTGGGATTTACAGTTCAGGGAAGGGCATTTAGAATTTTCAACAAGAGATCTTCAGTGCCTTGTTGTTGTGTGCCTTTAAATCATTTCTTACTTACAGCAGTCTTAAGGTGAACATATCATAGGGTTTCCTTGACAGAATTTGTTTGGGGACAGGGGGGTTGCTCTTGCCTTCCCTTAGGCTGAGAGACTGTGACTTGCCCAAGATCATCTAGTAGGTTTCAATAACTGAACAGAGATTTGAACCCTGGTCTCCTCGTGTCCTAGTCTAACACTCAGAGCACTATACCATGCTGGTTCTTTCTGTAGTACCTCACCAAACCACAAACTTCTGGATTTCATAGGATGTAGAATGCATGGAACAATAATAACAATGGTATAAATGGGCAGTGTGACAGGGCCCTAGATGAACCAGGACATTAACCATAACAGTTTGCTAAACCAATGAGGGAAGTGATCTAGAACAGTGCTGTTCAAAGTGGTGGTCCATGGGCTGGTTCACATATTTTGGTGGTCCATGAATTAGCAGTTGCTAGTCTATGGGGAGCTTCCAGGAAAGAAAGAAACAACCGGATCTTTCAGGAATGCTGTAATTGTGTATTCATATGTAGCAGGAGGTTGGACTGGATGGCCTTGCAGACACTTCCAAATCTAAAATTCTGTGATTCTATAAATCTATGAAAGGGCAGAAACATAAGAATAGTCCCTGACACCCTAACAGAAAATATTGTTGATCCTCCACTCCAGATAGGATGTGAAGCACTGGTCTAAATGTTGGGGATGAAGTGAAATCAGTATATTGATGACATTCAGTTCTGTTTCTGTTTCCACTTGCTGCTTCTAGGGAGGCTATAGAACTTTTGAACCAGTGTCTGGAAGAATCTTTGGGTGCAGAAAGATGAACAGGTTGAGATCTAACCCTAACAAGGCGGAGACATTGGGGGTATGGATACTGGAATGTTCTAGATAAACATTTATAATTAGTCTTAAATGCACTGCATCTTTGTACTCCATCCAAAGAACTGGGTTGATATCCACAAAGCCCATGCTAAAATAAAAAAAAAGTTAGTCTTAAAGGTGCTCCCACATTCCTTTCCCCCCTCCCCTCCCCTTCCTCCTTTTTTAGTCTTAAATATGGTTGCACTTCCTCTGAAAGACCATGAAAATACTCCTGTACTCTGCACTAATTGGGGAGCTAATATAGTTTTAGTATCCTGGACTGCTTTGTATCAGCTTAGACAGGGACATCAACTGCAGTTCTGCCTGGAGAGGCTGAGCATTGCTTCAGTTACCCGTTCTCTAGTAACACGCAGGTCAAGCTATCCTACTATGCCCTGTGTGGGACTGACTTTGAAAATGGTCTGGAAATTTGGCTGGTGGTGCATACTCTTCCTTCTGCAGTGGTCAGTGCTGTTTCTCTAAGCCCAACTGGAAATATTAAACACATAAATGGGAGTGCTCCCTCCCCTATGGCCTCTTTCTGACATGCTAGAGGGCTACTGATGTCCACCCTCCCTGCTGCCCCAGAAAAGGTAGGAGGAATACACAGTGATGCTACTCATGTCACCACCGGCAGTAAGAAGGAAGTGTCAGCAGAGGAGCAATGGATGATTGCAATGTGCCATCATACTGGCAGCTCTACTACAGATTTGGCCATTTCCCAAAAGTCTAGCTCTGAGGTCTTGGAAGTGGAGCCTCAGAGAGTAGGCGTAAGTTGGACCATTTCCACACCACACTGTTATAGTGCTATTATCCCACTTTCAACATCCTGTGGAATTCTGGGGTTTGCAGTTTATTGAGACAAAAGATCCCCCTTCCTAAACTGCAATTGCCAGGGTTCCATAAGTTGTTGAAAGTGGAATAATAGCACAATAACAGTGTAGTGCAGAATTGGCCTTGGCAAATCACCTGTGCCATGAGCCATTTCCACACTAGACTGTTATAGTGCTATTATTCCACTTTCAACATCCCATGGAATCCTAGGAATTGTAGTTTAGGGAGGACTCCCAAAGGACCCTCCATAAACTGCAATTCCCAGGATTCCATAGGATGTTGACTAATAGCACTATAACTGTCTAGTGCAGAAATGGCCACAGACATGCTGACTGGCAGATTCTGGGATTTTTTTCTGGAAAAGAGATCATGTTTTCCCATTTCTAGGCAGAAATGATTCATCTTATTGCTGCTGTTGATTTATTTTATTAGTTTTTGCTGCTTAAATAATTGCGTAGAAATTTATGGAGTTTTTATTATGTGTTCCACTTTTTGGAGCTTTGCCTAGAAATATTCTAAATAAATACATATATATTTTGAGAAATGGTCATAGGCAGCCAACTAAGCCTCTTTGTCTTACTAAAGTACTATTAAAATTATTTTGCTATTCTATTAAACATTAGCTGCTTCTTGTTCTGATTCTTCTTGTTCTATTAAACATTAGCTGCTTCTTGTTCTGATACATGCAGGAACAGACATACTTAATGTGGTTTTCCAAAGTATATATAATGACTTCTGAGTCTGTTCGAAGACTCAGCACTGTCCTAAATTAGCTCCTCTCAACTTGCAAGTGCAAAGGGTAGTCACTGGGTACCACACTACAGGTTCCAGTCCTATTCACATTCTAGACAATAACATTCATACTGTGGAGTGAGCACACCAGGCAAAAGACCAGATGGGAAGTGGAAGTTATAAGGTTGTTTTGAGTACAGTTGGGTTCTCATCTTATTGGCATTACTCTGTGAGCTACTGGTGTGGGGGAGGATAGATTGCACTCCAAAAAACAAACAAAACAAAACAAAAAAAAGGCCACTGTAAGTCTCCCCTTTTTAGTGTTAGTCTTTGCATGAAGCAGTTTATTAGTCAGATTTTCTATGTTCAAGTATATTGCTAGCAGAGAGATCTCAATTTTTAGTTCATATTGTGAGTATTGTGGTCCCCAATTTTAATCTATGATATAAACAAACAGGCAAGCTGAGTTCTGCAATGGCTGTCATATTGTGTTCTGAGCTTCTGTGCTGTTTGGTGCAGTCACAGCCATGCAAATTTCCAAAGCTTGGTGCTGATGAGTGATGTTTTGGCTTCAGAAAGAATCAGCAAAATGTGGAGAGCAAATCTTTAGTGGCTGATGAAATGAACAGATGGACAATTTGGCTAAAGTAATCTAGACACTTGTCCTCATGTTCTGTGTTTTAACAAAATTGTCCCTGGCTCCTTTGCACTTGCCATGGCTACTGTTTACATAACATATTTTATAAAGCAGAGTCGGTTGCCTTACTCAATTATCACCATAAGGGTGGTTGGCTAACTAGATGTTCCCAGTTTTTCATTTCTTATTCTGGCACTGCCCATGTGGCCAGTATGGTGGGTGGAATGAATAGGTGTCAGAGGTTTATTGTCCTACATCAGCAAAGACAGATGGCTGTAAGGATTGGATCAAACCCCCAGGCAGAGAAAATAAAATAGTGAATAGAACAGTTTCTTGTGAGATGTAGGGAAAATAAGATTGCCAGTGCCCATGACTATTTAATAAGCCTTTCATTTTTTTTTAAAATAAAAAAACCTAACACTTTATTTAATAAAAATAAACAGAAAGAATAATATCAATATTATTTGTGGGATACTAGTCCTCATGAAAGCAGAGAGAAACACAGTTGCACTATATATTCTGTAGCATTTGATTCTGAAACATAAAAGTATAAAGAAGCTTTTGTTGCATTTTGCTACATTTATTTGCATCTTCATAGACACAGCTCCATTTGTGACAGCTCCCACCTCCAGCATACACAATTAATTTTGTTTTCCAGCAGGTCTGAAGGAAGCATGCTCAATCTTGCAATGAATGTAGTAATGGTTGTCACCACCTGTATGCAAAAGAAGTTGGAATTAAATAGTACTTCTGTTACTTGATTTGCATGTTTTTCAATAAGGGCTTGATAGTTTATTTACTGTGGGTTGAGATGTTTATAAATATGCAATTTTTAGTTAGGAATTTTGTGTAGGTGGCAATTTGTGCAAAACATTGAGGAAGCATGGAGGCTGGCATTTAAACAAAAATTATTAAATAAGCCCTCAGCAGATTGTAGGTGATGGCTTGCACGATGTGTATATCATTTGCAGGGTTTGAGAGTTTAAGGAGCCTAATGTCACATTCAAAGAAAAAAAAAAGGCATGAGGTCACCATTAGCCAATAGGCTGCTGGGGATAGGATCCTATTTCTGTAGTTTTACAGCTTCTTTCTTCCTCCCAGTACAACATATGTCCTTTCTCCTCCTCTTGTAGCTCCTTCTCCTCCTCTTGTAGCACCTGGGCTCACACTGTGTCAGTCTCTTTACATCTCCATGTCCCAGTCTTATCCCAGTGAGACAGCACTTACAGCATGACATGTATGTTATTTTTTTTAACCTCTCAGAATGTTTTATCAATATGTTAAATGACAATTAATTTTTTTTAAAGGTGAAAGATCACGACCTGTGAGATGATACGCTGCTTATTTGACCTCCAAGGGTCGCCTTCCATTTCCGTTCCGCTTTAGAATGTATGTAAATGTGTGTATTATAAAGGCAGCATTTGGTATCATTGGTAATAGTAGGAATAAAATGTTACACAGTACCCCCCTTAGATGTCTTCCAATTAAAGGGTAATCTGTGAGCTTAGATGCATGTCTGTTCATTAACACTGGAACTGTATTGCATTCACATTATGGATATAAAATTTTGTGTGATGAGATATAGCAATTCCTGGTAGAATTCCTGGATTCTAAAATTTACTCGTGAAGTCATCTGATTATTGGATGTGGTACTCGGGGTTAAATTACACACTCCTGTAACTACATAACATCAGCTTTGTATGACTTTTAGTTTACACAAGAGTAAGCATGAACAGTGTCAATGTGGATTGGGACAGTGCTTTTGGGTGGATGGGTGGTTTCAACATGTGAGATTCTAATGTATTTCTTAGTGCTCAGGGACGTTAGAGGTGGGGCTTACATATTACTCACATCCCCACCACCACTGTTATCCCTGTATACATGTTCAAGTAAATGCTTGAACAGAACTGTTTTGGAGAGAACATGAGATTGTGTCAAAACACATTCATTTCTACAATAGTAATGAATGAAATGAATGGGCCCCTTGGGTTCAGTTTTTCATTCTTTAAAAAACAAATGCACAGCCATAGTGAATATACTGTTAGTCCCAGCTAGAGTAGACCCACTAAATCAATGGTAACACTTATGCAAATTTTATTAATTCAATGGGACTGCTCTAATTGGAATGAATAAAAATAGGACTTGGGCGACATACCTCTATGGTTAGTTGAATTCTGTCTTGTTTGCTCTGTATTGTTGTGGATCCTTGTCATGTAGATTTTGGTTTCATCTTAAGCTTAAATACAAACAAGCTGTTTTTAAATAGCTATGATGGCTCTGCAGTGTGCATGAAAATAATGCAAATTAACTGGAATTTTAAATCAACTTGTTTTGCAAAACAGTTTTAACATATTTATCTTTTAAGAAGACACAAGCTAAGAATAATCTTTAATCAGACCAAGATTTGTTTTCTCTTTCTTATTTAATAGATGCATCCCTTTCTCCAGGCTTAAAGGAACCAAGCAAAACTTCTAATGATGGTTGGTTCTGGAAAGATTGGAACTTGCAGTTGTGGTCAATTCTGGAAATGAGGAGAAAAAGCTACAATTTCTAGAACCCTTCCACTGGTAAGGGAGGTCCTAGGGGTGCTCAAAGGTTTCAAGATAGAAAGGAACGAGGATGAACTTTCAACTCTTATTAGTCTTCTCTGGCAGTGATTTTCTACCTTTTAATTTCAGAAAGTATGGGAAGGGAGAAAGGAGGAGAAGAGTTGCCAGCAGCAATTTCCTTGATCTTTCTGATCTTAGGAAGTCTCTTGAGGTAGTGGGACAATTTTGTTCCAGTTTTTGTTTTGGAAAGCTTAGAAGGTCCAGGGCAGGTGTGAAACAGGATGGGCAATTTTACCTGAAAGCAGCTCAAATAATGCTCATTTATATCTGGTATAATTCTGTGTGTGATCCTTGAGCTCTATGGAGAAAATGTGGGATCCAACTCTGGTAAATGAAATATAATATGCATACTAATACTGTATATTCAGCTTGCCCATTTTATTTGTTCTCCTTGCTCCCCTTGTCTAATTTTATGCCCCATTTAATCTCAGGCCTTTGGGAGTGGCTTACAGATACAACACTTAAAAAATAATTATAATTTTAGCTAGTTCAGATGTGCTGGTTTAACCCTGATAACTTAGATTTCCCCAGTAATAATGTCTCAGATTTGCTGTTTCATGCCAGCCTAAACCCAAATGCTAGTTTCAACTAGCATACTCCCATTGCTGCAATGAGGTCTATATTAATATTTATTTACTGTTCAGCAATTGATACAAGAGATCTACTCTAGTTGGTATGAGGAACTGAGTTAGGCCAATATGTTCTTTCATATGCAACATTCTTATTTTTACAGATCACTCATTAAAGTCTCTATGTTCTTTGACCACTTCATAACAGATTTATTTCAGACTATTAGTCATGCATTTAACAATTTGGAACCTGAGATTTTGATGTTTATAATTTTTCTGTCTCCCTTATGGGGGAATAAAGGACTTTCCTAAGATAGGAAACCTAATTATGAGATGCATTATCTTCAGATACATTATTTACTTTCTGCCTAGTAGGTTAGATATTCTATCAATGCTATCCTGTTTTTCCCCCATAAATATATGCACATCAGGCACATTTATATCCAAATATACAAAGGCACTCAGAGGTATTTATCTAATCTACAGCTGCAGTCTTGGTTCAGGAAATTCTGACAGCATTACATCTCATTTTCAGTGGAAACGCAGTTGGAATAAAGAGCACTGGCATTAAAAAAAATCCCGCTATTTTAATTGCCATATAGGATATAAGGCTTATGTTCTACATATTGACGAGTGTAGCTTTGAACCTAAAGTTTAGAGATTTAATTTTTCTGTCTCTTCTAATGAATATTCCAACAGCCGTCTCCTGTGGGTTGGAATAAAAAGTATTGTGTGTATACCTACCACAACATTTGCAGACCTCCTCGGTTTTCTGTTTTTAATGTGATGAAAATTTGTACAAGTAACAAAGGGAAAAATGTCATGGTAACTAAAACATTTCCTATACTTGTATTTTAGAGGGAAACTAAATCAAAGGTCTTCAAAGAATTGCTAGGGTTCTTTCTAGGAGGTTATTGACAAATATGTAGCTTGTCTCCCGAGTTTGTGCCTCTTTCACAGATTGGTGTATTTGTGATCCCACAGGCAGGAATAAGCGTCTGTAATTCATTTCTCCTTGTTAACTAGTGTGCTTTTGTGTGGAGGATGATTGACAGCAAACTCGGCTTAGTCCCAACGGATGAGCTTGTTAGCAAAACCCTAGTATCCTATCTCTAATAAAGCATATCAGCAGTACATTTTGTCCTATCTATTAGCCTCTCTGTTTCTTTTTTGTGAAAAGCTGAGTGTCCCTTTGAAGCAATGACAAATAAACCCCTGAACTGAAGTGCTAGGCTGCCTTATGGACAGCTGGATAGTAAATGTCACACCGTGTATAGAATGCCTATTATCAGAGTGAGCCATTTGTTCCATGCCTTTCAGTATCTTAATGTAATACAAAATTGCTAAATCAAGCCCCATGTCTGTGACAGAACATAATTAATGAGAAAGCAGGAGCCAATTCAACACTCTTTATTGGGACCTAATTGGCTCAGGCAACAGAGTTGTCACTCAACAAGAGACTTCCTTTAAAGCAATTTTGTTCTTGGTTGTATTACAGAGCCTATTAAATTGTCCCCTCCTTGATCACACAAAGAAGTATCTGCATGCAATAATTAGCTTTTCCAAGGGGATTTTTTTTTAACTCTTTCAGTGGCAGAACAGTTCCAAGCTCTGTTGGAGGAAACACTCAGCCTACAGAGGTATAAAGCCTCAAGGCTCAGTAATTGTAATCTTCAGGAGACCTATCAAGGGGCTGCATGAGCTCCAGCTGGTGCATAATGTATTGGACCTCCCTTGCATTGGGCAGGGTCAAAGTGAGCACATCTGTGCTTTTCAAGCAGCCTATTGAACTCCAGGTGCTATTCACATCAAGGTGTTGTTGCTATTGGAAAGCTCTGCAAACATAGGGAAACAATTTGTTTAAGTTAAGCTGCCCTTAACTATGTGCTGTGGGGAAAAAAAAGACAGTTTATGTCTTCATTCATTTTATTTAAAAAAAATTTATGCCATCCTTCAGATCAACATTCTCTGGGTGTAAGTCCTTTGTCTAATTGGAGAAAATGCCATAGCTGGAGCTTAAGGATTGATATTTAAGCTACAACCTAGGGAGTTGTAGCTTATCGGCAGAGTGCATGCTTTGCACATAGAAGGCCCCAGTTTACAGGGGTGGCAGGTACCCTCCACACCAGTTGGGTAGTGAATCCGTTCTGTGTTTTAGTCCAAACTTTCAAGGAGATATCCAGTACACTGAAACCTATGCCCCAAATTAGGTTCAGCAACTTTGATAAATTCATTTAAAGTTGAGAGTAAGATCTGGAATGGATTTGTCAATCCACTGACATGTAAACAACCATCCCCCACTATTCAGTTGCTGTCACATCTTGATACCTCCAGGAAAGTTTTCTTTCTATAACCTTAGAAAGGTTGTCATTGTAGGCAGTACTGAACTCCATGAACCAATTGTCTGTTTGGTACAAAGCAGTTTTTTATGTTCTATGGTTCCATTAGTGAACCTTATGATACTGTGGGAACTGCATGCTTTCATTGTGGTGGTGAAGATGGAAGATAGAAAGTTTAGTCCTCTGTGAATGTTTCAAAGTTGCATGTGGTGATGGATTTCAGGTTGTGCTTATCTTTCCCTTTTCTCACTCTGCCAAATTCCTAGTTTCATATCATGTCAGTGCATTGTACAGCATGTGTGTAGTAAGAAATCAGAGTGCCAACCTAGACATTTTGCTCTTTGAGGTGAAGCAGAAAATGACACCCTGTCTCACACCCAAGACAATGTACACACAATCTTAGATGAACCAAGTTACTTTGGCATCTGAAATGGTCAGCCCCACATGGACCTCTCTCTTCTCATCCCTGACAATTAAAACAATAGAACAATAGAATCATAGAGTTGGAAGAGACTACAACGGCCATCAAGTCCAATTCCCTGCAAATAAATTCAATAAATATCATTCACCTTGCTTCATCCCTGACAATTAAACTACTTCAAGAATAAATTGGATAACTATCAGTTTGGTGCCCTCTTATGACAGCAAAAATCTGCCCAAGAGTGGAGTTGGACCTCTGAGGTTATACATGTAGACCCCAATGTGTATATGCCCAATCCACATGATTAGCATAATACATAAGTGGTATTTTCACATTGTATCCTCACAATAATTCTGTGAGATGGGTGAAGTCATTGATAAATATTTGTAGCATTCAGATTGACAACTGTGCTATAGTTCGATCATTCTAATGACTCAGCACACTTTTGCTTAGTCCACCAGCTAATGCAACAAGAAAAGGAAATGGCAACAGGTTGATCCTATGGGCTCTAGTGACTCCTAGATGATAATTATTTTTTAGACCTGTTTAAGTTTAGTATTGTGAAAAGGCTAAATATTTTTACTGGAGCACAAAATTTAAGTAAACTGAAATGCTTCTTGATTCTGTTAAGCATTCCCCTGATTTACCATGGTATAGTCAAATAATTTCCAAAGCAAACCTCTGCCTCCATAAGTCCCTCAATGAAAGCCAGCTATGTCCAATTTCAGTGCCACAATATCTCATATTAAATATGTCTTTTCCTGGACGGGCCCACAGTATCATCATGAAGACCAGGAGGCTATCCAAACCAGTCTGTGATAAAATTCTGCAGAACTTTACATAGTCCAAATTCTGCAAACTTTTCATAATCCAAAAGTTGCACAACCACAAAGTTGCACAACTCCAAAATTCGCACAACTTTTTATATCCCAAACTATGAAAATCCCTTGGGGTATTGTTGAATCCACTATTAAAAGCTGAAGGAATATGGCTCAACACAACTCTCACTAGAGAAGACTATTCACCAAAATTCAGTAACTGGATAAGGAGACCAACCAAGAGGCCAGTGTGAACTCTGAAGGAGCTGGAGAGGTCTGCAGTTGAGATGGAAGCAACTCTGCATTGGACAGTTATCACCCAGACACTGGGCTTTATGAAAGAGATGCAAGAAGAAAGCCATTGCTGAAACAAACCCATGCCAAAGCCCATTTCAAATTGGCAAGCAGCCAGGTGCAAGACACAATTTTGGTCTGATGAGATCACAGCTAAATTTTCTGATCTTGCCGCAAAATACTTTGGTTGGCACAAAGCCAACAGTGCTCATTGCCCTGAGAACATCACTTCTGCACTGGAGCATGGTGGTGACAACATCATGTTTTGGGTCTGCTTTTCCTTATCAGGAACTGAGACACTAATCAGGTATGAGGGCAAGATAGACACAGCCAAACAGAGAGCAATTCCAAGTGACCCTAATCACACGGCCAAAGCAACATAGGAGTAGTCTGAAAACATGAACCTAGGATCATCCAGTTAATGCCTAGACCTCAGTACAATTGAGAATCATGAGCTGTCACTGTCTAAGCTGACAAAACTGGAATGGAAAAAAATGGCAGGATCCAGATATGCACATCTGGCAGAGACTTATCTAAGCAAACTCACAGCTGTAGTTGCTAAAAGTGTTTCTACAAAGAATTGACATGGTGTGTGTGAATACTTACGCAACCAGCAAGTGCCAGCTGCTTTTTATTTACTTAACTTTTATGCAATAATACAAGTATTTTGCACCTTCAATGACATGGTAGTTGAGTATCTTGCAAATATCAATGTGTAGCTATGCCAGTGAAATCCATTTCAGTTCCAGGCTATGACATGATAAAATGTGGCAGTAAGGGGTGATGGTAGCAAGTAAGCTTGCTTTGCACTATAAAAGACATCAGCCAAGATCCTGCATCATCAAAGCCACTGTGATAATTGAGCTCCTTCACTATAGTTATATCCGTTAATGCCAACTCTGAAAAACCTACCTCTGCAGTCAGATCAATGTTATTTCTGAGGCATTTCTGGAGGTAGTTTTCTGAGGTCACGTTCAGTCATTAACAACAGGGAATATGTGTCACCAGCAGTTGCAAGATTGTAAGTACATTTCACAATCTTGTAACTGTTAAATACTAGCCATCGTCAATAGCTTTTTCCTCAGTTCATATATATGGGACGCAACCAATTTAAGATGAGATCATATTCCTAAAGAAGTAGGTGTACAGCTTGGAGATACTCTTGAATCCTCAGTTGTCACTGGAAGCACGTGGCATCTGTGACGCAGAATGCTTTCTACCACTTTCATGTTCTCTCTTGATGGGGACAGCCTAGCTTTAGTGGTGTCTGATCTGGTAAACTCCAGGTTAAATTTGCTCTGTGTCAGACTGTCTTGGAAAATGGTTTGGAAATGGCAGCTAGTGAAGAATGTGGTAGAATATTGACTGACATGAGGTATTCCAACATATTAACCCTAGTTCCAACCTGATTGTGCTGGCTTTTTTCACCATCTGTTCTGAGCTTTTGTTTTGAAATTCTTGTTTTGACCTATACAATCTTGTACAGCTTCATATCCCAGTTATGTCAAGGATAGCCTGTTTCTATATGAATGTATTTGGTCCCTGAGACCTACGTCAGAGGCACAACGCTTTATGATCTGATTGAGAGATGCCCAGGAGATACAAAAGGGCCTTTCTGTGCTCCTGCCTGATAATAACAGAATGATCTCCTGTCACAAACTTTGTCAAAGTTATTTCCTTTCAGAGTTATTTCCTTTCTTCCTAGGTACTACAATAGTTTGAATAGTTCAACTGTGATGAGTGTTTTGATATTAATTCTTAGGCAGGATGGAGGAGGTGGTTGGTTTATTGAATCTTAAGTCATTTTCTCAAGAGACTTTTTAAAAAAGCAAATGTGTGTGTCAGTGAATGAATAGCTTGGTATATATTGTATTTTTGCAATCACTTCAGAAGTGCTTTGTGTTGTGTGAAATGATACATAATTTAATCAACCAAATTAAACTGGATTTATTATAGTTTTGAGGTGAATAGACTGCAACGTTGGCTCCAGAATTTGGAGGTTCCTTGGTAATAGCACCTTTAACACAACACTGAATTTACAAGATTATTGGGAGATGGAGTATGATAATGACCTGAATCCTTTTGGTGGCATATGAGTAATGCCATATAACTTTACATCTTATAGGCATGGCCATATATGCACATAAGTCTCTTTAGGTTAGCAGTAGTTTTTTTCCTGTTGAACGATAATCACATTCAGTTTACATTTTCACAAGTGTAGTTCCGCTGGTATAACCCTTTTATGTTTCTTTTTGACATTTTTCAATTAATGTTTCTAATGGGTTTTTTAATTTTTTTTTTACTGTCCATAGTTTTAACTGTATTTTGCTTTAACTCAAATTTATAAACTGCCTTTCATTCCATAGACGGGATATAAATGTTCCCAAAGGCAGGATATAAATTAAATAAATAAATGTATGAATATTTATTTTCAGTCCTCTTTCATGCTATTTGTAAGATGGAAAGAACCAATCCCATGTTACTTCTCTCTACTATTTGTGAAGCTATTGCCCTCTTTTACTTCAGTCCCCTCAGGCCGTAATGCTACATGAACAAGAATCTGGTTTTGATCCATTAAATGTGTGTAACTCTGATATAACTTCTGCCATGGATTTACCAATCGTATAAATAGGCCATAAGTGCATTGTGGAGACAGCATGATCTGTATCTTCACTACCATCCAAGGGAGTTGTGAACTGAAAAAGCTAGAATGTTATTTGTAGCTATTTCATCTTGATTAGAGCTATGATTTCAGTATCAAAACTAAATACTGAGTCTCTGTTTTGAAATCCTCAAGTATGAAATCATTAAATATCATAAAAACATAGACTCAGAATTTGTAAAAAACGAATCTGGACAAAACAGAAATCTCAGATTGACTGGATGTAATTGGCATCCAATTCCTCTCCATCATCTTTTTGCATTTTTCAATAAATTCTATTTGTGCTTTCAATGTGTATTGCTACCCTGGTATATATGGAAGGATTTGATTCCTAGGGAGTTGCTTGTGGTAGCATACTGCCTTTCACAAGACAGGTTGGATATAAAAATAAACCTTCATCTAAATTCAATCATATTTGGATTCAGCCCAAGAAAATAATATGCTATGTAGAAAGAAAATATCTTTTCTTAAAGTGCACACGCACACACACACACACAAATGTGAAGTTTTTAGTGGCTTAAAGTAAGTGATATTGACCAACATTTTAGAGATAGATTGATATTGCATACATAATTTATTTCTTTCATATTTGCTCAACAAAGGAAAAAAAATGTGCTCATTGTCATTTGTACTAAGAGACAGTACCTACATCTTCAAATGTTAGAGATATACAGTCATCCCTCCACATTCGTTAGGGTTGGGGCACAGGACCCCCGTGAAAGTGGAAAAACTGTGAATAACTCTAGGCCTGCCCAAACCATATTTAACACACACAAAAGGATGATCACCATATTCAACTCACCATAGATTCCTTTGAGACATCGGGGTTCCTTCACAAGGCAGAAATGGGTGGCTGGTGGGGCTTACTGCCACCTCCACGGCTGCCCCACACCATTTTAAAGAGAGACTTACAAGCCTCATTTGCAGTTTCTCAGTCTCACGAGGTTTGCAGTTCCTATTAAAAATGGCATAGAGAGGCAGCAGAAATGACAGCAAATAATCCGTGAATAATCAAATTTGCAAAAGTGAAACCCACAAATACAGACGGCTGACTGTACACTAGCTTTCAAAGTAGTACTGTAGTTATCACATACAAAATAAACTAACATCACTATTCTCTTCTTTGTAAAACTTTGGCCTATAAAAGCATAGATTTTCAACAGAGATGTTTAAAAACCACTTAGACACACAATCAATTATGATGAGAACAAATATCATAAGTTTTTATATAACAACCTAGAATTTCTTGTGATTTCTTTGGGAGCTAGTGGGGACAAGAGGACCCCAAACTCACATTTTTTGGCAGGTTAGGTATTTGTTTGCCAAATTTTGTTTGAAAAAAATCAAACAAATTTTAAAAGATATTGTTGAAATCAGGTGGCTTTAGAGATCTTCTGAGGAGCTTGGGCCTGAAAACAGCAGCCATGACTTCCAGCTACCAAAGGCCACATTTTCCTCACTTTCTGTTTCATAGGAGACTTTTTGCACTATACTGTTATAGTGCTATTTTTCCACTTGCAACATCCTATGCAGTCCCAAGATTTGCAGTTTAGGAAAGGACAATTAGAATTCTCATCCGGAGAGCTCTTTGGCCTCAGTAAACTACAAATCCCAGAATTCCACAGGATGCTGAAAATGGAATAATAGCACTGTAACGGTGTAGTGCAGAAAGGTCCATAGTGCCCTGACCAGTCCTATATTAAAGATAAGGGTGAAAGTCTTTCTGGATATTGCAAGGGGAGCTATTTCTGTTAAGTTCTTTTTATGTTAAAACACACACACACACACACATACTCCTGACCAGCAGCTTACTGGCTCAGGGTTTATGGACAGGGTAGTCTTCTCCACAGCTTCCATATGTTTTAGATTACAAATCTCTAGTTCCAGCTGATTAACAGGCCTACAGTCATAGAATCATAGAATTGGAAGAGACCACAAGGGCCACTGAGCCCAGCTTCCTGCCATGCAGGAATACGCAGTCAACAGTCCATATTATACTGGTTGGTTTGTGTGCGTGTGCTTTCAATTTTGTATGGTTTTCTTAGACAAGGAATACTCACAGATGCTTTTGCCAGTTCCTTATTCTGAAACATAGCTTATAGCACCTGGTATTCATCGGCAGTCTTCCATACCTGAACTGATTCTGTTTAGCTTGCAGGATTAGATGGGATCTGGTGCTTTTAGGGTATTTAGGGCATTTCTATCTAAGGTATTGAACCCTATTCCCCCAATATATCAAGAGTAGATTCACTTTGCCACTGACATGGAGCCATCCATTTTTGTTAGCTAAAAAATACTTTGCTGGAAAGGATTTTAAGCTTGTGTTCACTAACCATCTTCATTTAGGGGACTGAAGATACTTTGAACTGGTATTAAGTGTTGAATTCTATTTGGAATTCCCTTTGAGTTTGCAGTGGGCAGGGAGGGAGGAATAAATTTAACATCAGCAGAATTTAACATTTTTAGGCCCCTTACAACACCATAAAGAAGGCAAGATATATTGCAAGATGATGATGACAATGGAGGCAAAGCACCATGGCAAGCAGTGGGAGCTTTCTCATCCTATGCAGGTTCAGACCACCCCACATCTAGAGCAAAAACATGCGGGGGCGGGGGAAGCAAACCACAATCCTGCTCTAGATGAGGGGGCTCATACTATGTGTGAAAGAAGAATCTATTCAGCAACATGAAACAGCATATGGTTGTCAAATTTGAGAAGATGCCCTGAAGTGTTAGGACCTGGCCCCTCTTCTCTGGTCTTTGGAATGGGAAGACAGGAATGTCAGGGAGAGAGCACTATTTTGAATATGGTCTGTCTGTCTGTCTCTCTGTATTTTCTTCCTTAATAGACTTGGTGATTTTTTTAAAATTTAAATGTCATACTTTGTGTAGTTGCAGTAAATAATTTATGATGCTCAATGACATTACCCGAGCTGTCCTTTGTCATCACCCCTGTAACATCATGGTGCCATTGCCCTCCTATCAGCCATCATCCACTTGGACTTCTGTATAACTATGGTGATGGAACTGTGGCAGCATTAAATAGGACTCTGGTCTTTATATATTCACATATTAATTGGGGGAGGGATGATATTAAAATGTAAAATGTACAATTAATAGTTTATTTTGTAATTTCATATTATGTACTGGCAGAAAATGACTAGCAAGGAGGTGATGCTCTTGATCAAAGGATGTTTAAAAACAGGCTAAATCAACAAGATGGACGTTCTCCCTATCTACCACCTCTTTGTGTGCATGAAAAGTGATGATTCCGAGTCTTCTATGTGTAGAGGCTCTCCATGCAAGAACTGTAGAAAATACAAAGCTGGCATGCTGTATTTTTAATTGAACCAATTTCTGAACACCTGAACAGGACCAGAATGTAAGTGATGCTTTAGTCTGATTGTGCTCTAGTCTGTTTATAGGGTGGGCATTTTTATCAAGCTTAACCTTGAACTAAACAACTTACTACAGATAGATGTATGTCAAATCACCTTAAGGCTGGTTTTAAAATTAGAAATACGTTCTATAGGAGTGATCAGAAGTGGTGAGCCTGCAGTGTCAAAATGGCTTCCTTTGGGTTTCTGCTTCTGAGAAGCAGAGGATTCTGCTGTGTTAATTTGGGGGGGGGCATTCCTTGGAGTATGAAAATTGTGAGGAGTTTGGGTACCTCTGACCTATATGGTGAACTTGCAAATAGTATTACCTCAGTAAACTCCCTCTAGGTCCTGGTCTGACTGTGTCTACCCTGACTGATCAATAGATCCTTCTGGACCAGAGGTCACATATGAAGATTTCCTTCACCATTTTTACTTGGCTTCTGCAGTCAGAATGTGTCTGTTTTCCTGTCTCTTTTGCTCCTTCTATTGGCTTCATGGACCCCAGAATGGAGATAGATACAGGAGAGTTGAGTTCCTCTGAGACTAGATGGGTGGATGAGCCCCTCCCAAATGATTTGGCAAAATTGGACCCCCAAGACTCCTACGTGGTCGAGCTCCCTTAGGTATTATCAATCAGAAGTGTACTAAATGATGAAGCACTAAGAAATATTAAGACAGGGATAGTTGCTGAGCCTTCCCAGGAATAAGTTGAAGCAATCTGTCCTGTGCAGACATACTTGTGCGTAAGTGATACCGAACACCTGGAAGGCAATTCTGTGTCCACACTATGCATGTAGGACTCTTCACATTTAAGGATGTTTCACTGACAACAGATGGGGAAAGTAGATTGCCCTTCTGCTGCTAGTACCTGAAGTAGGCAAAATTGATAATGATCTACTTTTCAGTGTTGAGCCCTCCACTTTAAAAATGGAGGTCCCTGTCTGTCTTCCTTCTTGACTATGCCTCCTAGATTGTTCTCAGGTTTTGATACCTTTGAGTCAGGACTTCTACATTGTTTCTTAAATTTCCCTCCTTTGGATCTGATTTACTATTTAGTTCTGGCTTCTAGGTTGCCCTACCTACATCCTGCCTGTCACATATAGTTTGGGTGTGAAGGAGAGAATCATTCTGCAATGAACAAGAACTGTGTTGATTGGTAATGGCACAGATTGGTGAGATCTTCTCTAAAGTCTCAAATAATGTCTCGGACATCTTTTTTTCTAAAAAGAAAAAGAGTTTAAAAATATAAAACTTCCCAATAAAAAAAATCCTTCTTCCTACAGCAATATATTTATAATATAAAACTATAACTTCCTCTGCCTCAGAATAATAAATCATAGGGATAATCAACTGGCCTTATGCTGTTGTCTAAAAACTAGACAATCACATCCTATGAGTAGCCATAATGATATGGAATACTAAGTAATTCCATGGTAATTTCTGCACTAGACTGTCATAGCGTTATTATTCCACTTTCAACATCCTATGGAATCCTGGGGTTTGTAGTTTAGGGAGGGGCATTTAGAATTCTCAGCCAGAGAGCTCTTTCACCTCAGCAAACTACAAACCCCAGAATTCAACATGATGTTGAAAGTGGAATAACAGCACCATAATAGTGTAGGGTAGAAATGGCCAGAGTTCCACAACAGAACTGCTGCCCACTAATCTAGCCTCACAAGGTGGTGGGAGACATAACAGGGCTTTTGTTGAATTTCTCATAATACAAATAGACTTGTATGGGCATCAGAGAGAGATTGGATGACCCAAAGTCATTCAGCGAATTTCATGGCTTACCTGAGGACTCAAACCTAGGCCCTTTCCACAACGCACCTTTTTGCAGAGCTGGGATCGTGCGAGCAGCCTCTAGTGAGAGGCTTTCACATCTGGGTTCATTCAGCTCCGCAGCTGCCATCTGCTCACGCGTGAGCCCTGCCTCTTCCTTCCACAGTGCAGGCTGTGCTCGGGCAGGAAGCGTGAGTGCCACGGCTACAGAGCTCTGCATGCATGGCAAGTGCGCACAGGGTCCCGGAGCGATGTGCGATCATGCACCATTTTTGGCTCACAGCCAAAAATGAAAAGTGCACGGTCAGCCCCTGCCAGCCCCTGGAGCGTCATGTGATTGTGAGTGCGTCGTGCAAACTGCTCCTCACATTCGTGTGACGCTGGAGGGGCCCTTTCACATGGCAAATATCGTGCAAAAAAACTCATGTCGTAGTTCAATATTCCACTATATCACATTGGCATTCCAGAAATATTATGTGATGATAGAGGCACAGAATGCCAAAGGACATGGCTGCAACTAGGAATGGAACCTTGAGGGAGATATTCCTGTCAGTATTGAGAGATCTTCTTATAGGAATTCCTGCTAATCCACACCTTAGTTTTCCTTCTGTCTTTCCGTAAAAAACAACTGCTATGAAAACTCCTTAAATTTCCAGTGTTCTTTCAGACAAAATAAACTAAACCCAGAATGTTTTTCCATGGTTCTTCACATTTACACCAAATTGACTTGAATTTTATAGTCCAAGTCGACTTGGTCTCTTCTCCAGGAACTGTAGCATTAGGGACCAGCAAATCTATTTGTGGGAGTAAGTTTTGCTTTCTCTCATAAAATTTTGCAAGTTTTCAGTAAATTCAGCTAAAAAATGAAAGTCTTGCTTTCATATTCATTCAAATTTTGTTATTCTTCAGTCAACAAAGTGAAACAAAATTCTCAGCTAGGACTGGGCAAATGTGTCAGTTTCATATCCTCCCACATTTGAACTCAGAAAATGTCACTAAATTTTTATTTTATAAAATTGAGTGAAGGGGTATTCTCACCCATACTTACACAACATGGATGATGAAGTAAATTTTCAGAGTCTTTACTTTTAATATCTTTCAATCTCAATTATTTGCCATTTGACTATGTTGACATATTTGTTGTTGCAGACAAATTAAGGGGTTATTATTTTGGGATAAATGATTATGCCTTGTGCTCCATAATAAGAAAGAGTGACACACAGTTTCGTAGTAGATCTTCCCTTGCTGAGAAAGATGCCAATAGAATAGGCCATTATTTTTTTCAGTGGTCTAGTTATGTGTCATCTAAGAAGACGGATGGACTGTTCAAATTTATTCTAGGACCACCTATAGATTTCAACATACTGAATGGCTCAGTATGAATAAAACCCTGCAAAATCAGCCTATTTGGCATTTTAGCTGTATTTTAATATCATCTGCAGCATTCTCCATTAAAGTAACATCTCTGCAATCAGCCTAGTATAAAAAGGCTGTTTGTTATAAATTGGTCAGCCTGTTACATGCCTGTCTCTCCTGATGGATAAAGTGTGAGAGGATTGTTATTCAGGTAGCATGTGACACAGTTTTCAAAATGATTAACAAATCATAGTGCTTTTTTGCATTATACAAATAATTTCTTTCATTTTTTTTATTTCTGTTTTATCAACTCTGTTCCCTTTCCTTCCCTGATCAGAAAGAAAAATGCCTTGTTGCCACTAAATTACATCTCTCTCTCCCAGATGATGTCTGAAATGCAGCTATAACACAGCCAGCAACTGAAAAGAAAATTGTTCTTCCTTTTGTTATCTTTTTAATTGGAAGACTTTCTTAACACAGTCTGCCTGCTCAGGATGAGAAATGTTGTCAGAGTAAGCTATTGCCATTGATTTTGCATGAATATGCCAGGAGAGCACAGTCGCTTTGCCTTGTTAGTGTATATTAATTACCCCAAACAGTAGACCTCCACACCTCTGGAATCACTCAAACTTTTCAGGGAAGAATCGGCAATCTTTCAGGCTCACCATGGTGTACCTCAGTGCTGGAAACTGCACATTACAGGCTATGCGCCCTATAAATAAAGGCCATTTTGTTATGCCCACTCTCAGATGTGTTCCCTACTGTGACATCTTTAACTGAGCATGGTGTGACCTTTTGAAAAACACAATGCATTATCGGTGAGGATTTCTCCCCCAGTCCAAAATTGTCGCTGTTAGTTCGGAAGACAAAATCACTGACAAAGGAGAACAAGAGTAGAATTTGTAAAACAAAACTTGGCTGTGGTTAAGATAGGAATCATGGAGTAAGCACTACCACCTTATTCATGTTTAATAGATGATGGTTATTTGGCTTTGGGGCATCATAGGTACTATTTATACCACATTATAGTCTTCTATTATTAGTCCTTACAGCAGCCTTACAAACAGGTGCCTCATTGCTTCTCTTATTTGCAAAACTCTGCCTGATGTACATGCCTATGCACACATTCTTAAATATTCACCTGCGACTAGAGTAGTCCATGGCTAAGGTAAGTTTTCAGTAAATTCAGAATTTGAAGGTATTGCAAAGGGATGATCAAGCATTCTGAAAAGAACTGGGAGAAGGAAGATAACCTCATTTCTGCCATGCTTACTGTAGGAATCAATAAATGGAAACCTGAACAAATCACAGGATGATAGAGTCATAGAGTTAGACAAGACTACATGGGCCATTTTGTCCAACCTCCTGCCATGTTGGAATATACAGTTTAAAGCACTCCTGAGCGATTACCATCCAACCCCTCTTTAAGGACCTCTGAAGAAGGAGATTCTACCATATTTTGAGGTAGTGTTATTTCACTGTTGAATGCCTCTTACCATCAGAAAGTTCTTCCTACTGTTGAGGTGGAAACATTTCCTGTTACTTGGGAATGAATGAAAACATGTTATTAATTTTTAACTGCTTTCCATTGGAAGTATTGTTGTGCCTATCATACTTTTTAAAAGTGTAAATACTAATGAAGTGAATTGTGGGAGTAGTGGCAAAAAGAAGATGGGGGAACTAAAGTTGACTGTGGTTGGCAGGGTTATTCTCTGTGTCAAGATAAATAAATGCTAGTAACCAGAGGGATTCAGGCTTCTAGGGGATGGTTCCATTGCACCAAATTACTGTCATTTTGAAACAGGTGAAGGTTTGATGTTGGAAACTGCCCTTCCAAGTCTGATTTCTTGAATGCAGTCTCAATACTGATTAATGACTGGGCCAAGGTATGGAAAATCTTGAACTATATTAGTGCTTTCATCATCTGAAGTTATATATATCATCTCTGATTATAGTTTTGGTTCTCTTAATGTTTAGCTGTAAACCTATCTTTGCACTTTCTTTCTTGCCTCCCCCCCCAGTAATCATTCCTAGTCTTTGCTATTTTCTCCTAACAATATGATCTTATCTGCATATCTTAAATTGTTGATGGCCCTTTCTCCAGTTTTCACATCTCCTTCTTCCATGTCTAACCCTGCTTTATGTTTGATACGTTCAATGTACAAATTAAATAGGCAGGGTGATAAAATGAAGACTTACCTGCCCCCCTTGGCAACTGGAAACCGTTCTATTTTTCTGTATTCTGTCTTCATGAAAGCCTCTTGTCCTGAGTACAGGTTAAACATCAGGACAAATCTAATATTGTGTTACACCCATTTATTTAAGGGTGATCCAAAGATTTTCATGATCTATACAATCAAAGGTTTTGTTGTAATCTAGAATGCACAGAATTCTGCAAAGAATGCAAAGAATTCTTCTTAAATTCTTTGGTATACTCCATCATCTGTTTGTTTGCCATATGACCCCTTGTGTTTCATCTTTTCATGTACCTAGCTTGGACAGTCAGCATTTCTCACTTCATATATGGTAAAAGTCTTTGTTGTAGAATTTTCAGTATCACTTTGCTTGCATGGGAGAGTAATGCAACGGTCCTGTAGTTACTGCAATCCCTAGTGTCCCCTTTCTTGGTAATTGGAATGTATATTGAGCATTTCCAATTTGTGGGCCATTCATTTATTTTTCATATTTGCTGATAGATTTTATTTAGAACTAGAGTAGATTTTGTCTCTGTAGCTTGAAGTAGCTCTATTGGTATGTCATGTATTTCTCCCAAATGATCTGAGTGCAGCCTCCACTTAATTTTCTAAAATTGGAGGTTCATCTTCAAATGGCTCTTCCTTGAATGAATCTGTCATCCTTTCATCACTTGTATATAGTTCTTCATTGTATAGTTTCCATTGTCTTTTTATTTCTACTTGATCATGTAATGTGTTCCCCTGGTGGTTGTAGAGCATTCCCATTCTTCGCTTAAATTTCTCTTTGATTTCTCAAATCTTGTGTAAGATGTCTCTTTTTCTTCTTTTTTTGTTATTCTTTTCTGTTTCTCTGCATCAACTACTATAGGGGTTTTCCTTGTCCCTGAGCACAAGTCACTGAACAGTTGCATTCAGGATTCTGATTTTATTTGTGTCCCCTTTTACTTTTTATCTATCCTTAACTGCTTGAAGAGTTTCACCTGTCATTAACTGAGATGTCCCTTTCTTTTTGACAGTAGATGGTGTCTTTTTTGTATTCCTCCCTGACAGTGTCCCTGGCTTTAGTCCAGAGTTCTTCTGGCTCTTAGTTAATTAGGCTTAATGGTGCAAATCTATTTTTCACATTATCTTTAAATTCTGTGAGGATGTTCTTCAGGTTGTTATTTGGCAGTAATGGTTGGCTTTAGTGTTCTTTTTTAGTTTTACTCTGATTTTTGATCTCAGCAGTTCATGGTCAATGCCACAATCTAACCCTGGTCTTATTTTTGCAGAGAGAATGGAGCTTCTGCATCTTCTGCTTCCAATTATGTAGTCTATATGATTTCTGCATTAGCCATCAGGTGATGTCCATGTACAGTCACTTCTCTGGTTGCTTGAAGAATGTGTTTGTGATGAACAAACTCTTGACCTCACAAAATTCAGTCAATTTCCTTCTTAATTTTTTGATTCCAGGTCAACTTTTCCTCCAATCCTTGATTCTGCTCTGTTTCCTACTTCTGCATTCTAGTCACCTGTGATTAACAAAATCACACACTGTTTTGGTATGTGACCAATTTCCTCTTGGACTCCAACATAGAATCTTTCCACTTCTTCTTCTGCATCTGTAGTTGGAGTATAAACTTGGATTATAGTTATATTGATAGGTTTTCCTGAAGTCTTATTAATATTATTTGATCAGACTTTGCATTGTATCCTTTAACTGCTTTTGCTACATCTACCCTCACTGTTAAGGTCACTTCATTTCTTAGATTTTCATTTTCTGAGTAAAACACTGTGTAATTATCTGACTCAAAATGCACCATTCCTGTCTATTTTAGCTCATGCACTTTAAGTATTGCAATGCTTGAATTCCATTTCTTGTTTTACTATGTCTAGCTTCCCAGATTCATACTTCTCACATTCCATGTTCCTATAATATGTGTTTTGCATCTTCAGACTTTCATTTCACCTCTGAGCATGTAAACAGCTGAACATCCTTTTGGTCTGAGTCCAGTTGTACCGTTAGCCACAGCACTCCTTCTAGATGTCTTCAGCTTTACCCCAGTGGCTAATTGAGTGTCTTCCAACATGGAAATCTCATCCTTTGTTTTATTTTGCATTGTCTCATCCGAAGGTTTTCATGGTAAAAGACATTCAAAGGGGTCTACCATGCCTCCTTTTGCACAGTACCAACAAGTCTTAGTTATGATGCCACTGCCATTGTCTCTGAGACATCCTGTGCCAGTGTCACCCCTCCTCACTACTGTAGCTGCTCAGTAGTGGTTTGACACATTTAGTGTGGCTCCTCAGTGAAAGCTTGTCTTACATGGGAGACCCTATTAACAGCACTGCTATAATCAGCACAGCCTCTTGCATCACAGGAGTATGCAAGACTACCATGTGGAAAGGTAGTGCCATGGTGAGACAAGTGAAGCTACCACATGTGTGTTAAGCAAAAGGAGATAAATTGTAATGGCCTGAATCCTACTGGTTGTCCCAACTAGACTAACTGGATAGATATACATATCTGTTGGTTCACCATTCAACAAATGATTATTTTTTATTTATAGTATTTCTGCATCACGTACCAACCCACAATGAATCCCAAGATGATGAACAAATACAAAAACCACTTAAAACAATACAGAGATAAAAGTATTTTATAAACACATTAAAATACATGTTAGAACTCCCTAAAAGCAGTCTAAAAGCAATCCATTTTGATAACAGTTGTACCAGCTATTTCAAACACTGAATGCCATATGGAAAAGTGCCTTTTTGGCTGCCCATTGGAATTTTAAAACAGATGGGGCCAACCTAAGTTCCTTGGGTAGAGAATTCCACAGCTCAGGTGCTGTGACAGAGAAAGGTGCTGTTATGTGTACCCACCAACTTAATTTAAGAAGGTGTTGGGACATGCAAGAAGGCCTCCTCTGAAGATCTCAAATTTCTAGCAGACTCATGTGGGAGGAGGTGGCTTTTCAGATATCCTGGCCTCAAGTTGTTTAGGACTCCTACAATAATGAAATGAATTACTCTACTTGGGACTAATAGTTGGATTTAGGTTAAAAAATTGTATATTTATTTGCAAACATTTCTATACTGCTTAGTTTAACAAAAAAATTCATGTGGTATATATCAATGACTATATTGTGTTGCATTGTATTGGGTCACTTAAACCACACCTTTTCTCCAAAGCTGGGACTTATGATGGCTTACAATATAAAAAGAAATACAAATAAAAACATACAAAAGCACACAAATGTTACATTTAGAATCTCATTGAAGTGTTTATAGCATGAGGCATGCTCATATTGGAGATATGACCCTTCAGATAGCCTGGACATGGGCCCTATGGGAGCTTCATAGATCATAACCAGTGCTTTGAATTGTGTTTGGAAGCACAGTACACAAATTCACACATATACAATTAACATATAATGGCAGTATTCTACATCAGCTATTTAGCTAAGTATACTTACCTAATTAACCTCTCCTGGCTTGTACCCTTGCCCCAAATCTGATGGAAGCATCATTCACCCATGCTCTGATTGCAGGCAGAATAGAATAGTTTGGAAGGGAGTTATGATAGTGGTTCTAATATCACAATTGTGACTAAGTAGTGATTGTGAATATAGGAGGGGTATATTTAATAAAGTAGGTGATGTGGAATACTGGTCATTGTAACATGTTACAAGATCACAAGATATAATAAAAAGAAATATTATACTCTATGTACAATGTAAAGGAAGTTTATCTTAAAATAATATATTGAAAATACACCGAATGATCATTAAAAGATTCTGGACAAGCTCTAATTGTAGCAATATGCTCATATAGCTTCTGGTTGTGCTAGCAGTTGCGCTTTTTCCAGTCTTGCACATGGAAGCATCCAATGCCTTCTTGCACAAGCAGTTTTCCATTCTGTGTGGCAAACTGGGGGTGATGGTCAAGCTCCTATCCCCTCCATGAGCTATGAGGGAAAAGAGAGAGTATCTCGGAGAAAGGAGGAATGTGTAAGGCAGAAAAAGGCCCTTTTCGCATGGCATTTCCAATGTGAAAGGGCCCCTGGAGCCCTTAAATGTGAGGAGTGGTCCACACGACACACTCACATTTGTATGATGCTCAAGGGCCTGATGTGGGCTTGAAGCCGAAAATGCTGCGCAGTTGCGCATCGCTCCAGGGTCCCGTACGCACTTACCTTGCGTGCGGAGCCTCGGGAGCTGGGCCAGTCATGCTTCCTGTCCAGTGCAGTCTGGAAAAGTCCCAGGCTGCACTGTGAAAGGAAGAGGCGGGGCTCTCGTGTGAGCAGGAAGCTTGTGCAGAGCCGAAGAAGCAGGGAAGTGACAACCTTCCTCCGGAGGCTGCTCGTGTGAGCCTCGCACCCCAGCACCGCAAAAAGGTAAGGTACGAAAAATACCAAAGACAAGTTGGTAAGAAAGACAGAATGGATCTTTGCTTGAAAGAAAGGCTCATTAAGATGGAACATGCTTTTATTATGGCTTCTTTTAACATAGGCCCTTTTCTTCCTCCCAGATTCAAGTATACTGATGGAGCTCTTCAATTAACTAGCATTACATTCAGAGGCATATCTAGGGTCGAGCAAGTAGGGTGCATGCCCTGGAAGCACAAAAAAGATATGCATGTAGGGGTCCGGTGGGGTAGGGGAAAGAAGATAGGGAAGCAATTTCCACACTTGCCCTAGGTGCTGTTTACACTAGATATGCAACTGATTACATTGGATTTTGGCCACTGAATTCTGAAATGGGCCACCATAAGGCATCAAAAATGTTGATTGGTTTGTTGCAGAATAGAATACCATCTGGGTGGTACAACTCTAAGATCAAACGGAGAGGCCCTTCTCTCTGTCCCACCACCTTCCCAGGTTTATTTGGTGACAATAAGAGAGAGGGACTTCTCAGTGGCTGTTCTCAGACTTTGGAACTCCCTCCCTAGAGAGACCAGAATGGACCTGTCCTTGCTTTCCTTTTGTAGGTAGGCGAAAACATTTTTGTGCCATCAGGCTTTTACAAACTGACTAGGGTTTGCCTTCTAATGAATTTCAATATTTTTAATGTTTAATGCTTTCGCTTTATCAATTAATTGCTTTTAAAAACTGTATATTTATACTTTTATTAATGCTTTTGTATTGATCTAAATATGTTGTTAGCCACCTTGAGTCCCATTATTGGGAGAAAGGTGGGATTAAAATAAAATAACATAAAATAAGTCTAAATGACCATCTAAGAAGCCATTGGTTGGAGGAGCGACCAAGGATTTAAATGAAACTTCAGAGACCCACAATTATTTTATTTTGATTGATTATGAATTCATACTCCCATGGTCATTACAACTAAAAGATCCAGCAAGTAAACAGAGGACTTAAATGATAAAATATCAAGAATTACAACTTTATTTCCATGAATAGTGGAAACCAAGAATAATGGAAATCATAAAATTGTTAAGAGACATTAACAATAAAATCACAGCAGGTGAATAAAATCTAAGAGAACAATTAGAGTTTTAAGATACACAGATTAAGTTTTAAGATTCAAAGTTTTTGGCAAAGAGCCAAAAATCAAAAAGAATCAGACTAGGTGAGACTCCCTAGGAAAACCTTCCCAAAGACTGATGCCACCAGTTGGAAGTCCTTGCTCTGGCTCCTACCTGCTGAGCCTCTGAAGTGAGGCATTTGAAGGAGGACATCTGAAGATGATCTTAGTTAAAATCTCAACTCCAAGCAGGAGATGCTCTTTCAGTTTCATAAGAACATACACAGAGCTCCCTTGAAACCCTTTAAAAGTGGATGTTGGATTCAGTGAGGCAATTTTAATTTCTGAAGGGGCTTATTGCTCCAGTTTTGGTTGTTTTTGTAGAATTCTGTAGGTTTGGATTATAATGTTAAACGGTTATGTTGTGTTTTAGGGTTGCTAGGCTGAGCATGCGGGCAGGGCTCATCTATCTTTAAAAGTTAATAGAGTAGGAGGGCATAGAGGAAATGTGAACTAGGCAGAACTTTGTGATGTCTCCTCCCTCACACTCACCAGCTCCCCTTTTAGCTGCTGCAGCCCCTCCCCCATAACAATTTATCAGTTGGTAGAAATCAGGTGTGTGTGTGTTCAGCTGTGGTCCTGTAGCTGGACACACAGAATTTAATGATAACATCAGTCCTTGACAAGGATTTTTTTGTTTTGCATAACTGTATTGTTTCAGTTGAGAACCAGCATGGTGTAGTGGTTGGACCATTGGACTATGACCCTGGAGACCAGCGTTTGATTCCGCACTCAGACATGGAAACCCACTGCATGACCTTGGGTGTGCCACACACTCTCAGCCTCAGAAAACTCCATGATAGATTTGCTTTAGGGTTTCCACAAGTTGGAAATAACTTGAAGGCACACAACAACAACAAACAATGTTTTAGTTATTGTTATAGCTAGAGAAGTGTGACTTACTAAATGCTGGTGGGACCATTTACTTAAACTGCCTAGAACTAGACTGGCAATGGTCACCCAGAGGACCTTTTTGTTGGCTGCCCCTAAACTGTGGAATGACCTGCCAGAAGAGATTTGGCAGCAACATATGCTGTCCAATTTCAAAAAAAGTGATACCTATCTCTTCAGCAGGGCTACCCAGTCTATTTTTAATTATGATGTATTTTTAATTATGATATATTGTATTTTAATGGTTTTCTGTTTTTAGTGTATTTTAATCATAATGTATTTTTAATTGTATTTTAACCTCTGTTGTTCCACACCTCGTGCCTTGAAGAGAGGCAGGTAAGAAATAAAAATTTGTTGTTGTCCTTGTTCTCACGAGACTGAAGTGCTGGCACATGCTGAGTCTCATCCTTCTATCCTATGGTTTGTTATGGAAGCTGAAGTATGACCAAAGTGGACAGGAGGAGAGTTTGCTTTGTACCATGGGTCAGTGGCTTGGAGCATTCTGATTTTTAAAGTAATTGGAAAGTATTCATTTCAATTATGGTACTTTCAAGAAATGGAAAATTGAAGTGTCTTTTTTGAAAAATGTAACAATAATGGTAACTAACTGCTTTGAGGCTACAAGACTATAGCTGCAACTTTTAAAAAGTAATGTTCCCTGCACTGCAAGAATGGTACCTTGTATGGAGGTGTGTGTGGGCAGTGGGGGAATAAGGGAGATTTTTTAAAATAAGTACTTCCTAAACCTGATAGATTTCTCCAAAATTTGAGGGAAGGAAATTGATACTTTAAAAAAAATAAATATGGGAGAAAGCAAAACTCATATGACCCCAGTATATATACTGTTCTATCAGATGGCAATGAGAAATGCTTTAGGACTGAATCAATTTCTGTCCCAGATTTGCTCACTCCAGAAAGACACACATATTACTTCCAAATAGCCTTTGGAATGCCATCCACCCTCCCTGCCTCCTTTGCATCATTTTATTTATATCCTACCTTTCTCCCAGGCTGGGACTCAACTGGCTTACAAAGATTCAGAGAATACAAGAAAGCACATGTAGTTAAAAATATACAAAATTAAGATTAAATTTAAAACAGTATCAAAAAACACTATTATAACAGAATTAAAACTAATGAAACTCCCTCCCCCCCGCTTCTTTTTGTTAGAATCAGTTAACCTCCCAAACTTCCTTAGGGAGGAAGTTCCAAAGTCTGTAAGCAGCCTCAAGGAAGGCCTTTGTTCCCGACAACCCACTAATCATATGTAGCAGTGTTTCTGCTACAAAGATGACACTTGGGTTGGAGGAAAGTAGGTGGGGAGGAATTTGAAGGATATTGCCAGTGAGCAAGTAAAAAATTATGCTCTTTCCACCTACTTGCAACTGATCTTTCCATTGCTTGTCAGTATATAAGCTTTGGGATGGAAAATATCTTTCCATCCAAATATTTTGTGTCTGGAAGGGGTGGTAAAGGAAAGCAAAGCAAGAAAGCAAAAGAAAAAAAAAACCTTTAAAAACTATTATTATAATCAATGATTTATGAATGTCAAAGTTGTGTTCCACTTAGACTGTAATCTAATGAAATTTACCTTTTTTAAAAATTAACCCTCTATTCCATGGCTGTATTAACCTGTCAGTTTAAACACGACTGGTGTGATGTTATATCAAGGAAAGCAAATGGCATAAAGCAAGTCAGTAACTGACCTCACTATATCTATATCTATATCTATATCAAACATAAAAGGAACAATACAAAAGGGATTATTTGTGTGCGTGTGCGTGGAGGAGTATAATATTACTATCTAAATATGCATTTCTCTGTGTGGGTTGCCCTCACCATACTGATCTATTTACAGTTTAGATTGCTAATATGGTACTAAAGACACAAGGAATATTTGTACCTCCTCACTTTGAATGTGTGATCATTGAAATTCACTGTGGTAGAACATTTTTTTAAAGAAATGCCCTTAATTTGTTATAATAAATTATGCTTCTTCAGCACAAGTTAATTAGCTCTCTTGTGTTTTTTGCAAATCAAATGTAGTTAACTACTAGGAGCCCAGGCTTGAATGCTTTCATTTGCCACATAGCATTTAAAGAAAGAAACCTCATATCTGGAAGGGATAGGGTAAGAACAAAATTTGTGGTGGGCAAGAAACACATTGGTCCATTATGTTAAATTATTCTTATCTTTTCTTGACTTTTTTGGGAACAGAAAATCTACTTTGTGAATTTTAAAATGGATAAAGTACCACTTTTCTCCCAGTTCCAGAAATGTACATTATTATTCTTTGAATTGGGGATATTCCTTTAAATGTGGCATTAGGTAGTGGAAAATATTGCCTAGAGGAATGGAAAGCAGTTCTGTGGAAACAAGCTGTCTTCTAAACAGATTCTCAAGGCGGTTCTGCATAATGTGTTCTGTAGGAGTCAAGCATGACAACAATATGCACATGGAATATTATCTGCTGAGACAGACATTCTCAACTGAAAACTTTCAGCTGAAATACATAAGGGAGTAATAAGAAAAACAGATAACAAGGAAGACAAATGGTCATAGAATCATAGAGTTGGAAGGGACCACAAGGGACACTGAACTCAAACCTCTGCTGTTCAGGAATACACAACTAAAGCAGTCCTGAAAGATGTTTAACCTCTGTTTTAAGACTTCCAAAGAAAGACAATCAATGACCCCCTGAAGCTGTCTGTTTCACTGTTGAACAGTTCATACAGCAAAAAAAGTCCTTCCTAATGTTTAGGTGGAATTTCTTTTCCTCTAATTTGAATCCATCTGTTCATATTCTAGGTTCCAGAACTGGAATTTCTGCTGTCTAAATGTGATATGCATTTACTTCTGAATAACCACCAGTGGTGGCTCTATTTTGTATGCCAATTGCAGGTATGTAAAGAGCGGGAGAGGCGTTTAATAAAGAATGGGATGGTGGGGCAAAGTTTTCAAGCCTTCTTATCTCTCATAATAGGATCCTGAGCCAGACTGGATTACTTTTGTATAAGTACATAGATCCAGATACCTGGAGTGAATTAGTCTGGGGAAGCTGCTTTGGGGCCTTCATTAAAAATAGCAGATTGGAATCCTTGGGGTGTGCCACAGCCATTGATCTAGCAAGGGCTCTCATACCTTTTCTTCTCCTTTTCCTCACTGTCTCCATCTCTTTGAGACTGAGTGAGTAGCCAATGATGGATGGTGAAGCATTAAAGCTTATACTTTCTCTCTCTTTGTGCGGGACCATCAGCCAAGCTGCTTCCTGAGACAGGGGAACAGACTCCCATCAATTGCAGTGGCTGCTGACCAGTAAGTGGAGACTGAGGGACTTTTACAATTCCTACATAACCTCTAAACTAGTAGGAATGTAAATTTTCAGCTATTTTATTCTCAGAACAAACAATTAGAGATGGAATTCATATGGGCTATGCAGGGATTTTTAATGCAAGATATTCACAAGTACATAACTCAAGGTTATGCATTCATAACTGTCCAACAGGATGCTGGCCATAATTATATGTTCAGAGAATAAAATACTTGAAAATTCACATTCCTACCCATTAATTTTTAATTTAATGTAAATGTGAGATACTTGTTTCTTTGTGGAAGTAAGAAGGGACAGGAAAATATGAGTTTTACATTTGATTTTTTAAAAAAACCCTCAAGTTGTTTGTGTCCTAGCTGTGAACATTGGTCAATTCTTCAAAAGCAAACTGAATCTCCTGCCACCAGTATCTACCCCATTCATACTTGATAGGTGCAGCTATACTCAGCATGGAGCATGCCTATGGACATGCCACCTCCCTAGCATACCAGTGTCAAAAGTGAGGAGCCTGTCAATAAAGAAAGGGGTGACAGTCCTAAATCAGCATGAACATGACACAGGGATTTGAACTCAGTTCTTTTAAGATTTAAGCACTCAAGGCTCTTGGCCTGCATGGATCAATCTCTCTGTTATCTCCCATGCTTGCATATTTTTTTCAAACCTCAAGTTCTTTCCATCTCAAACATGAAGAACTTTGGAAATTTTGTAGAATTCTTATAAATAGATGAGCTAAAACAAAACTCAGACCTATCTCTAGTTGTGAGCATTTTAAACACATTGCTGTCATTTCATCTCAGATTGTTTGGTTGCTGTCATTTCATCTCAGATTGTTTGGTCTGGGACTTAGCCACTTTCTGAATATTACTACCAGGCTTGTTCTAGTCTAGAGCAGAATATTAGGGGCTAATTTTTGGCCCTGAGGATCCATTGAGGGTCCTGTGCCCTGTTTAAAACTAAAACCACAGTTAATACTGTTGATGATGACAATGACAATAACTTTATTTATATCTCACCTTTTCTGCCTACCATAATTGTGACCATGGTCATGATTAACAGTGGGGAAGCTGCCATCTGAGCAGTATCCAGATTCCTTGTGAATGAAAAGGTTGGGGTGTAGATTGCTTAGTTGGGCTTTATACAGAGCGTTGAATCAATTGCTTAATGTGGCTTTAATGTTGATTTTATTGATACTGGATCCTGCAGTAGCTACCACAGTAGCTACCACAGTAGCTTGCCACAATATTTCTGATTTTTATTTGTGGTTGTGAAAGCTGAATACTGAAGAAAGCTGAGAGGAAGAAAATCAACTCATTTGAAATATGATTCAGTTCTGGGGAGACTAGAGACTTCTGAAAGGATAAGTGAGTGGGTCTTAGAGCAAATAGGATCTGAGGCTTTACTAGAAACAAAGATGACTGAGCTAAGGTTGTTGTCTTTGGACATATCATGAGATCACATGACTCTTCAGGAAAGATGGAAATGCTTGCCAAAGTGGGAGGCAGTAGGAAATGAGGAAGACTGCATTATGGGTAAATAGACTCCATGAAAGAACTTGTGGCCCTGATTTTGCAAGATCCTAACAGAGCTATTATTAATGGATGTCTTGGAGATCTATCACTCCTAGAGTCAGTAAAAGTTAAAGCTAACTGAATGGCAATTAACAACGATAAACCACAACTCTGTCCTTTGCAGGAGAAGACCAGCAAGGCAAACCTCAATCATGCCAGGACTTAGTTGCTGCTGAACTTGTTCCACCCCTCAACCTGCTTTCCTTCTCTGCCCACTTTTCGTTGTGTGTCATATCTTATTTGGACGGTTAGCTCAAGGCCAGAGGCTGTTAAATTAACTATTGATAAGCTACCCTAAAAACTATTTTGGCTAAAGGGAGGAGGAATAAATACTTTAAATAAAAAATGCGGAGTGTTTTTTTATTATTATTTATTTGTATCCCGCCTCTACATATGGATGGAGGCGGCGAACAACTTACAAAAAGCATGTATTTCGAAACATTTCTATACATGCCCCCAACAAGCTGGGTACTGGTTATGCCTTATGCCATTTAAAATGTGGGTATATTTTAAATGAGTTATAACCATTGGTGCTATATATTTGTTGTTGTGGTTGTTATGTGCCTTCAAGCCACTTCTGACTTATGACAACCCTAATGCAACCTTATCATGAGGTTCTCTCGGGAAGATTTGTTCAGAAGGCATTTGCCTTTGCTATTCTCTGAGGCTGAGAGAATGTAACACACTCAAGGTCACCCAGTGGTTTTCCATGAATGAGTGAGGATTTGAACCCTGGTCTCTAGAGTCATAGGTCATTTCCACACTAGCCTGTTATAGCGCTATGATTCTGTTTTCAACATCCTATGGAATCCTGGGGTTTGCAGCCAGCCCCTCCCTAAACTGCAAACCCCAGGATTCTATAGGATGTTGAAAGCAGAATCATAGCACTATAACAGGCTAGTGCAGAAATGTCTATAGCCCTTTCTGCACAACGATGCTTTCCCACATTGTCTTGTCACAATCCCGGCAGCAGCTCTGCCAGGATGGGAGTGTGTCCCCAATGCTTCCCTCTGCAAATAACCAGCTTCCTGTGGAAGGAGCACGAGGGATGCGTTCCATCCTTCTGGACTGCAGCCAGCCTTCTTCCCAAGCTGCAGTAGGGGAGGAAGCATGTAAATCATGCTACTAGGCCTTCTGCATGGCCAGCTGCAACAAAAGGCTCATGCGATGAAGGGTCATTGACAGAGTTTCTTTGTCAATGATATAGCTTGTGATTGGGCCAGCTGGTGACGTGAGAAAGGCAGGACTGTGACGATGTCATGCAGAAGGGTCATCACGGTCCTACTCCTCTCGTTTCCCCATTTCAGGATGCCTTCGTCATTTGGAAAGGGCCCTAGTGTAATGCTCAAACCACTACACCACAGTGGATATATTGCAATCCCTTACAGTTAAAGCTGTTTATGTTACCTATTCTGAGTACTACACTGAGCATTATGGGTTGGATCCTGGCTGATGGCAGTGAGTGGCCTTGATGTTAGTGGGGCAGTGGTTGGGCAAAGTGTAGCTCTCCTTGATGTTAGTGGGGCAGTGAATCTGCTCCAGGTTTTAGTCTGAAATTTTAACAGAGCTGGACTTATTTTGAGGGAAAGGTTGAGTAACTTGTTTTGCACCTTAAATTCTGGACTAAGATCTGGAATGGATTCAGTGTTTCACTTGTCCCCCTAAAACAAAAGGGGGAAAGGCAAAAATAGCCAGTCAAGGAAAAACTCCTTATAGATTAGCAGAGATAGCTACGCAGAGCTATGGAAGCATGCCTAGCAGCAGAGAACACCATTAGCAGCACAAGCACTAAGCCAGTAACACTCACCAACTCCAAGTTGCAATCTTCCAATATGGAGGCTCTTTAATCTTTGTTACAACATATATACAATATTTACAAAGTCCAGATGGCAATCCAGCATACCAAGCTTAAAGCCCCCCCCCCACACACACAAACAATGTGTGCAGTGTTGGCTGGGATTGTGCTACCTTTATACAGACACCTAGCCAATCCTGGCCAACCCTTGTATTGTCTGCACCTGATGCTCATCAGCCTGACTCAGCACAAACTCAGGTTAAGTCACATTCCTTTCCCCAGCTGCACTTAACAGTTAAAGCAATTAAAGCAACATGATCTTTACACTAACTTTAGAAAGTATTTTCCAGAGGTTTGGTCAAACCATCCTTGACATCACTGATGTTGGAGCAACCAGCTTCCAATGATCTGAATTCTTTTCTACAAATGGAAAAGAAAGCCTTTTCTTCATAGACATGATTCCTATCTAGTGGAGGTTTCCACTGGAGGCAGCAGGGAAAGAGGAGTGATCTGCACTGCATTTTTCTCCCATTTGTAGTTCTCTGAGCCACTCACTGTATTCCATAAGTTTTGCCCAGCTTTTGAAATCAGTCTTTCAGGGGTACAGAAGGAGAAAGAACAGCTGAAAATTACTTTTCTGTCTTCCACTGGAGAAAAGTTTCATATCAGCAGAACTCTGCTGAAGAGATACTCTCACAATGAAGTTTTAGCATGATGCGAGCCACTGTATTCATGGAAAATGTGCTAAATAACAGGTTATGGCAGGTTATGGCAAATGTTGTTGGACTGCTTCTCTCAGCAGCCCTAGTCAGGGATCATGGGAACTGCAGTCCAAAGATATCTGGAGGGTCATAGTTGCCTATCCTTGGATTATAACTGTGCATAAATAGATAAAACCTTTAGGAAAATACACTGGCGTAGGGATGGGGGGCGGCCATGAGGGCAGTGCGGCCCTGGCAGCAATTTTTTGGGGCCACCACCACTCCTTGCCTGCCACAGCCTCACCCTCTGTCATAGCCGTGCTCCCGCCCCACCTAGCCACGCCCCTGCACCAACTAGCCATGCCTCCTGCATGACCTAGCCATGCCTCTGCCCCTCTGCTCCCCACCCCCCCCTGTGCACTCCAAGGTATGCGACTGGGAAAATAAATCACTCTTTATACCGAAGTAGCCCAATAAGGACTCAACAAGCTCAGAAAATGCTGTCTTGTTGAGTGATAGGAAATGAGTGAGGGAAGTGGTTGTGGAATAGTATTTGGGAAAAGTGCATGGCTGGCTGGCTAGCTGGCTGGCTTTTACCAAGCATATGAACACTTTATCTTGCAACATTTTGTTGTAGGTTCGATTTGTTTTTGAGTTGACTCCCTGTTCAAGAAAGATTCTGTTCTCTGAATCACTGGCATGATGTTATTTTATCCCTAACATTTTCACCATAGCAATGCTATCAGAGGAAAAATGTAGTGAATGCTTGGCACCTGATGCTCAAGATTTTCATAGGAAGATGAGGAAAGGATCACACCCACATGCCTGGAAGTCAGCAGCACAGGTTGGTACAAAATGTGCTTCTTGATACAGGGGAAAGTCCCCTTCCTTTTGAAATGTAGCCTCAAATAGGATTCATAATCTGCTTTGGGAATGGATAAATTGACCTCAGAAATGTATAAAGGATAATATATTCACCTCAGTTTGTCACTGCAGTACTTATGCAGAGAGTAAACACAGTTATAAGTAAGCCTGCAAGGGTTCGTTTACATAGTATTTGGAATGCATTCAACTTGTGACATTTGACAGTATAGTGATGAGATTATTTTACTCCTCCTTTTGTAAACTGCACTTATCAACTGCCTTTGTAAACTACAAATATTGGTGAGGCTTTTAATTTTGAAGTGGGACAATGGGAGCAAGTCTAGCTTTCAATGTAAATCACAACAGAAACTGGTAGTCTTTCAGATTTAATTATTTATAGAAAATAAGCATATCTGGAAAAACTGATCAGTTACCCTCTGAAACTCAGTCAATGTCAACAGTTTGTCCTTTGCAGTTTGAGGAGCCAGGATCTATCTGGAGCAACTTGTGGAGCACTCATGTTTAAAATGATAGAGGGTTCTTCCAGACAGGTCTAAAGCAGTATGAATTCTTGCAGTATAGCTTCTCGGGTTTTGCCAAGTTTCACTGGTTTTTATTGCCTCTACATTCCTTTCTTTTTTGGAGCTATTTCTAGTGATTTCTCTGATCTTCCTTAAGCCTGTTTCAAAGCTTTTTTAAAAACTGGTTTGTTGAGGTGGTCCTTTAATTTGAAGGCAAATTTCCTCTGTTCAAATTTTTTAAAATATTTCTTAGAGTTATAGAGTGCAAGTGCCATTTCACTGATGCACTATGGCACAGTAACGTAGAGACAGAAAGGGACAATGGAGAAGTATATATTTTTGGTTTTTTATGTCTTGGAATGAAAAAGACGGCTACTTGAGGCTGAGGCCATTTCCGCACTACATTGTTCTAGTGCTGTTATTTCACTTCCAACATCCTGTGGAATTCTGGGGTTTGTAGTTTACTGAGGCCAAAGAGCTCTCTGGCTGAGAATTCTTAATGCCTCTTTCTAAACTGCAAGTCCCAAGATGTTGAAAGTGGAATAATAGCACTATAAGAGTGCAGTGTGGAAATGGCCTAAGAATAAAATGTTGCACTCAGTACTAGCATTTGCCAGAAAGTAGTTTGGGACAACACATATATTTCTGTGTGTGTGTGTGGAGAGAGAGAGAACTATAGCAACAAATACTGCAACCTTCCAACACATTTGGCCTCTTTGGAGTAGCTCATAGACATGTTTTTTTGAGACTGTTATTCAAACAGAATAACAGCTATGTCTGCAACCTAGAGGCCCAAGACAGAGAATCTATGTTGAAACCCAATCAGATTGCACTGGCCATGCTGCCTAGAAAATTCTGGGGCTTATCATCTAAAAAAGTAACTTTACCCAGCTGTGTCTAGTTAATTGTGTTGAATCTTTAAATCAGTTCCAGGCCCAAATCCTGTTGTTCGTCCCAATTAGAGTAGACTGGCTTAAATTTGTTGATGTGTTGACTCACTACTCAACATCTGCATTGATAAATTCAGGCCCGCATCTCAAGCTGTATACATGATGTTATTTTTTTTTCCATGTAAACAACTTGTGATAGAAATTCACAGTTGCTTTTAAGTATAAATCTTATGACTTAACTGCTGAGGCTTAGCCTTTAAATCAGCTTCTCTGTTTCTTCCTTGGCACATTTACAGTGGGCCTGTGGTATTTGTGAGTTGAGCATTTGCCAATTTAACCGTACATGAAGTGAAAAGAGAAAAAAAAGAATTAAAAATTAAATTACTAAACAGTACCTTCCATCCATTGCAGAAGTTGTTCCAAGGTAGTAGGGGAGATGATGGCAAGGCCCAGGTACCAGGCAAGGCCTAGGTGGCATGCAAAGTGGGCATCTCCTGTGCTCGCTAGAGGTGGGGCATCAGGAAGAGCTTGCCACTCTGTTGTCTCAACAGTTCTCTTGCCTCAAAATCTGCAGGCTGAGGAGGAACTTTGACAGGGGCATGGCAGCAGTGGGCAGTCCTAATCCTGGTTGCTATGACAGAGGTCCTGATCCTGGTCACTCCTTTGCAAGTAACAAGGATCAGGACTACCACTGCTGCTAGCAATTGCAGGGCGAGGATTGGTCAGGGCTTTGTTCCTGATCCTGCTTGCTTACTCACTTACAATCAGGATCAGGACCGCCACCTCTGTCAGCAATTGCAGGGTGGGGAGCAGCTTCCTCCAGGACCTGCTTACCTCTCTGGGGCTTCAACGGGGACATGGCAGTGGTGATCCTTTGTTTTCATAGGGAAGCTAACATGAACAATTTTTGTTATTTGTGAGGTGTCCTGGAACCAATCCCTCATGAATACCATGGATCTACTGCACCTACATGATTATTTAAGCCTTAAATTTATGTCAGATAGCAGTGGTGAGGCACCTTGGTCTCTCCAGATGATTGTTAACTCCCATTGTCTCCTAACACTGACTGGATAGAGCTGATCGGAGTTGGAAGTCCAAAATATCTGGAGGACCAAACCTTCCCCATTGCTGACATGCAACTGAAGCCCTGCAAGTTAGTGATTTTGGTGAAAAGAGTGGTTTTTTGAAACACACACTATTTCCTTATTTAAAGTATGTGTACCCTATTCTTTAGCTGAAATGTTCTCAGAGTGGCTTAAATAAGGTTAAGAAGAAAAAGAGACAGAAACTGCCTGCAAGTTTACAACTGAGAACCCATGACACAAAAGGAAAACAAAATAACAGGGGAGGAAAGAGGGGGGGAAAGCTAACACAGGCACAAATTCTTAAAACATAAATAGTTCTTTTGATTACAGCTGGAGTGGAAACAGTTCAGAGAAGGAAAGAACCAAACAAAGCCACTATAAAATATTTTCACAACATTTTGTAAATAAAATTGCTTGGGTCCACTCTGAATTTAATGCTGTAGTTGACACAGGTCCAGTGGATGCAAAACTGACTCCTGGTTGTCCCATGTTATTAGACAGATTTCAGTCTATGCAACTTGAGGGCAGGTGGATAGGATCCTTGGAGACGTGAGAACCACTACAGGCGTACTGGACCTATGCTCTTCTTGGCTCTTAAAAGCATCTAGAGGGGGACTGGCTGAGTAAACAACTTCAAAAAAGAATTCTATTTATTTGTTTGTTTGTTTGTATCCTGCCTCTCCATATGGATCGAGGTGGCAAACAACTTACAAATAGCATGTATTTCGAAACATTTCTATACATTTCTCCTCTCCCCCCCATGAAAGTTTCCTTCAGTCCACAAATTTATAGCATTGCAGTAGCACAAAACTTCAGCTGAGCATTCAACAATAAAGCTTGGGCATCTAAAGAAAAGGGGCAGGCAAAGTTACTAAGGGAATGTGAGTACAGCAAATATAGGCATTCTAGAGCCTTTCTGCACTACGTTATGGTGCTATTATTCCACTTTCAACATCCTCTGGAATCCTGGGGTTTGCAGTTTAGGGAGAGGTATTTTGAATTCTCAGTCAGAGGGTTCCTTGGCCTCAGTAAACTACAAACCCCAGAATTCACAGGATGTTGAAAATGGAATAATAGCACTGTAACAGTGTAGTGAGGAAAGTCCCCTAGTGTGAACGATTTTCAGTGTGTCACCCTCTGCTATGGTAGAATTTTGGGAACTGAAGGAAAATTTTACCTAGTGGGTTGCAGTATCTTCATTCCTCCCCCTCATAACTACATTCCTGCCTCTGCCTGCCTGCTATGCCTACAGTGTTATATCCACCCAAACTACTTGGGCTGAAACATACTGGAATGTTTAATTTAAACTCTGGATAGCGGGGCCTGTATCTGGATATTAACTAGAGAAGGAATCAGCCCAGTCACTTGATCTAGAGCTTTTGTACCACATGACCAATTCCAGCCTGTGGGTGAAAAAGGATGGTGTTAGCCTGCCATAACATTATTTGACTTTATTGTCAAAAGCTGTGTAAGAAATGGCTCTTCGGTATCTGACAGCCTCTAGAATCAACATGGCAGCCTTCGCTCTCTTCACTTGAATGATCTAATTCAGTTGCAAGCAGGAAGGAAGCACTGGCTGAAGCAAAGCAAGGGATGGTGTGTCGATGTATGTATGTTTGTGTCAGAATTTTATCAGCTGTGTCACCATCTCATAGGGTCAAATGACATACTATATTAGGCATGTAGCATGCAGTTAGAGATCATTTTTTCTACTCTAATAGAAGTTTCCTCAGGAGCAGACTGGATTAGGATCATTGAGCACATTTGGAGGAAGTTCAAGTGTTCCCCCAATCTGATTTTTATCTAATTATGCCTCTCTATCCTGTGTGAGTGTTTAAAAAGGCAGAGAAAACAAGTCATAGAATCATAGAGTTGGAAGAGACCACAGGGACCATCCAGTCCAACCCCCTGTTATGCTGGAGCACCCATCGAAGCACTCCCAACAGATGGCCATCCAGCCTCTGCTTAAAAACCTCCAAAGAAGGAGACTCGACCACACTCCAAGGCAGCATATTCCACTGCTGGACAGCTCTGGGCATCAGGAAGTTCTTCCTGAGTTCTTCCTGAGGTTCAAGGGGAATCTCCTTTCCTGCAGCTTGAATCCATTGCCCTTGTCCTAGTCTCTGGAGCAGCGGAAAACAAGCCCGCTCCCTCCTTGACATGACATCCTTTCAAATATTTAAAGTCTTTTTTTTAAAAAAAGAAAAAAAAAGCAGATTCAGGTTTTTCCCCCTGCTTTTATTTGAATTTACTGTAAAAATTGAGTAAGAAGAAAAGGAGGAAGAGGAATACTATTATAACAATGACTACTGCTTTTAATAACAACAGGTATTTAGAGCTATCTCTATAGTCTAACCCTCCTCTGTTCTCTTTGGGTCCTTTCAGACTATACAATCATAGCATTGTGATTCCACTTTAAGTGTCATGGCATCATCCTATGGAATCCTGGAATCTGAAATTTAGGGAGAAGTGTTTATAAGGTCTACAGCCAGCATGGTATAGCTGTATGAGTGTTGGACTAGGAGACCAGGGTTTGATTCCCCGCTGGTCATGGAAACCCACTGGGTGACCTCAGGGGTGTTACACATTCTCAGACCCAGAAAAACCCATGATAGGTTCACCTTAGGGATGCCATAAGTTGGAAATGACTTGAAGACACAACAACAACAGCAGCAGCAACAACAACAGCAACCATTTATAAGGTCTCTGACTGACTCTGGACATGTCACACACACTCTCATCTCCAGAAAATCCTGTGATAGGTGACCTTAGGATCATCATACATTGGAAATCATGTGAAAGGACACTACAGTAGGAACAGTTTATAAGGTCACTGGGTGACCTTGGGGGCATCACACACTCTTAGCTCCAGAAAACTCTGTGATAGGTTTTCCTTAGGATTGCCGTATGATTGCCATATGAAATAATTTGAAGGCACACAAAACCAGTTATAATTCTCAGCCAGAGAGCTCCAGGATCTGTTCACATTATGGAGTTGAAGGGCTCTGATTCTCATGGTTCCACAGAATCTGGGGACGTGGACTCGTGGGAGGGCTATTTAAGGACCTGGAACCAGAGACTGAGTTCTAGTGCTTCATCAAACTGCAAATCTCAAGATTCCACAGGGGATTGCCATGGCAGTTAAAATGGAATCCTAGTCCTACAACTGTTTATCATGAAAAGTCCCCTGGGGTCCTTTCTCTCTCACGCTGCCAGCTATCCAGCTTGAATGGCAAGGATGTAGCCACAATTTTTTTTCAGTGCATGGAAGCTGCTGATCCAATTGTCTCCTTACCTGGCCTCTGCAGTCAACACATCCTCAGACTTCTGTGGCTTGTGAAGGGAAGCTAGAACTTGAGAATGAAGCTTTTGGCCATTGAAAAGTGATATCTATCTGCAGTTCAAGAGAACCATGTAAGTGTTAATACAGTTTCAATTAAGTCCAAGCCTTGTGGCCTTTGATCTGTTTTGCAATAACTTAGAGAATGATCAAGCAGCTTAATAAAATTTGTTGAATATTCCTCTCTCTTACCCTTCCAGATTTGTTGGTGACACTGTTAGACCTTGCTTTTGGAGGAAGGGATGAAATCAAGAACTGGTTACAAACCTGACATACTGGATAAAAAAGCAGCAGAGCAGGGTGGGACATGTCCTGAATTTCCAAAGACTCTCATCAACTGTGTACAAAATGAAATGGTATAACAGATGAGTGAATCATCTAGAGAAACCTACATGCTCTACAAATTTCACTACAACTGAAGTCCATAAATTGACAGTGATGAGTGATGGACATCATCCCTTAGAGACTCATTTAGTTGGCTGTTATGTGCTATGTGTTTTAAATTGCTTAGAATTATGTTGCTCTGTTGGTATGTGCCTTCAAGTAATTTCTGATTAGTGGCGATCCTATCACAGAGTTTTCTTGGCAAAATGAACTCAGAAGGGATTTGCCATTGCCTTCCTCTGAGGCTGAGAGAATGTGACTTGCTAAGTCCACCAAGCGGGTTTCCATAATCCACTATACCACAGTGACTCAATTGTATTGATAGTTCAATTATGTTCTATCTTTCTGAATGATTTTGCCAACATTTTAATTTTTGTAACATAGCTCAAGTGCCAGTGCTTGGGCAAAAGTGGGTTGAAAACAACAAGAGCAACAATAGTGATAGGTGCACTGGGATCAATTACAACAGACTGACAAAAAATCTGAATGAAATTGTTGTGGACAGGATCACAAAAGCACACTTAGAAAAAGTGACACTACTTGAAACATGCCACATTATCCAATGGTACCTCACTGACTCCTAGGCCTTTTCCACACTTTGATTTAGTGACGTGGCAGACCATCCTCTGGCGAGGACGTTTGCACTTAGGGGCGGACTGAGTCCAGACTACTTTATGTATGTCCGGACTTCAGCCCTCTCCAGAACGACCAGAACTGGTGGTTTACCGTGCTATTGAAAGACCACTTAAAAGAGGTCTTTCAATAGCACAGCGCGCCCTAGACCGTCGCTGTGCTAATGTGTAGATTTGCAGGCTCACACCAGCGGGAGGCTGCAAATCTTCCAGGGGCGGGCTTTAGGCTGGCTAACTTCTCCGGTTGGTGGAGAGCCTCCACCAACTGGAAAGCGCCACTTTCATCCCCAGAGAAGTGTGTAGCGCGGCCACACACTGCTCCGGATCAGCCTGGATCAGTGGAGGGAGCGTGCCAGCCCAGTAAGTATCAGAACGCCCCATTTTCCCCCCAAAGTGTGAAAAAGCCCCTAGATACATAGTTAGAATTTGAATCATTGATGGTCCAAAACTCTAGGCAGTAACAGCTGATAGACTATGAAACTGACAATAATAGTAAGATGGGGCAAATGTTCCTTTCTACATATATAGTAGAGACCCGCAGGTAACAAGGTAGGTCCACCCATATAAGCCTCCTTGTTATGGGCTCAGACATCTCTAGTGCCCTTGTTCAATCATCAGGGCTTCCAAGATGGTACTGGAAGAAAGGACATGTGCCATGGGCATGTTGATTGCTTGTGAGACAAGGCTTTGGATTTATAATGTTGTTGACCAGTTTTGACACTTAAAGGACTTGGGCCAAGAGGCATGATTGGACCCTGCTCCCTGTGTCTTCCTCCCCATTGCCTTGCCTTTTGCTCAGGTACAGAGAAGGAAAGCAGGCATATCTGGGCAAAAGGAAAGGCAATGAGGAGAAACCATGCACACCTCCCTGGGCATAGAGAAGGAAGGCACGTGTGACTCTCCCCATTCCCTTGCCTTTTGCCCAGGAGTGGAGAAAGAAGGCATACATGCCTCTCCTCATTCCTTTGCCTTTTATTTGGGTGTGGAGAAGGAAGGCACCTATGCTGGGGAAAAAGCAAGGGAATGGGAGGAGGGAGTCCTGAAAGTCAATGGGAGGAGGAGCACAGTGGAAGTTATTCAGTTTTTTCACTTTCACAAAGCTTCTGCATCCCAAACCCTTGCTGAAGTAAAGGGCCACTGTACATAGCAAAAGACCTTATAGCCATTCTTTGGTGTGTCAATATACTTAACCGAATTTTGTAATTTTTTTTTAAATAAAAATGTCTATGCCTCCAAGGTCTTTTTGGGCCCCAGAGATTCAATCAATCTATCAACCAATCAATCTTACCCTAGATCCAAAAATCTCATGGTGGTGTACAATAAAATCAATTTAAGATGATTAATAACAATAGCTACAATTTAACAGGCTAAAAATACATATCATTTATCATTTAAAAGCAGTGTAAAACCATTAAAACAATGTAAAATAATGCTGATCATAGTGCTTGTGCAAATCAGATAAAATCAGTTAGGCCACAAAGTCTTTAATAAAAAGTCACATTTTGATGTGGCACCAGAATGACACCAGTGTTTTGGCATTAATCATGCTTCCAAGGGGAGGGCGTTCCATAATTGGGGTGTTATGGCTGAGAAGGCCCACCTCCACTTCTTTGCACAATGTATTAGTCTCATTGGTTGGACACAGGGGAGAACCCCCTTCCTCAAAAGTACATCTAGGGGGAGGCAATAGCAGTTTTGCCCTGAATGGCCTCCTGCTTCTCATGCTTTCCAGCTCCACCCCATTGCCCACCTTCACAGCTTTCTCACCTGCCGGATTGTGTCCGACAGGGCTTGGGAGCTAACGGTTCCTCTGCTAATCATTCCTATCACTCTGGCCTGGTAAGATTGTTCTGCTCATTTTTATCTATCTACAAGTACATACCATTATTTTCAGCAGAAGTAAGATGATGCGTTCTGATTCTGTGGCGATTTATGTTAATACATTGCCTGCTGAGAAGATAATGGAAGCATACATATTTGACAGAAACAGGATTCTGTTCACATGAAATCTGTGTTCTCCTTCAAACTCCCATTGATCCCTGGAGAGCTAGAATTTCAGTCCTAGTGTGGTGAGATTACTTTGGCAATGGTCTAGACATACCACATGCTCTGATATCTCCCCCACACTTTCAGATTAACCCTGCTATTTCCATATTTTTACATAAATATAAATGTATGCAAATATCGCCAAAACATTATGTTGACTAAGAATGTGTATGTGTATATTTGTATGTGCATGCACGCACACACAAACACACAGAATACACTTACCCTTGCAAGGGCCTAACTATTATTACATTCTTCCCGCAATGGTCATTATAAATTAAAATGACAAAAAGTATAATTTATTTCCAAGGTATATTTTCCCTTTAAGTTGTAAACATGCTGTGCTGAATTATTTTTGACTGATTGAAAGTGACTTTATATACCTTTAATTTATCACAAGCTGGTTTAAAACCATAAAGGGTTTTATATTAAACAGTTGTGAATAGATTTTATGAAAAGAACTTGGATTTATGATGTTTAGTGTTACACATTATACAGTTTATTTTTCGCTTGCTTGATCGTGCTGTGAAAATTCATGAATATTTAACTATTAACTGAAATGCAAAATTTTCATCACCATTTTATTGAAAACTTGACATCTTAAAATACCATACATACCATTAGTATTCTGGTGCATTGTCACCTTATTGAAAAATGCTACTAAAAAACAATGCAGCCATTCTAGAGGGGAAAAAATTGTCCGCCCAAGGCTATTAACTATAGTTCTACACATACATTAGTGACAAATAAGTGAAGCAGCCAATGCTCACAAAAGATGTCACTAAACTGCTAGGAAACAACTGTAACCATAGAAACCATCTCACACTGCAATCTGCACATCTTTTGTCACTGTTTGACTAGAAATGAGATGCTTAAAATCATTAGGCTATCAAAAAAAATCTGAAATCTCTTCTTTGAAATTTACATATTTAAATATTTTGAAACCTGCAGAAACTTCAACATGATACTTTCATAAAATATTGTTTCAGCTTCTAGCCCTCAACTATCAGTCTATATATGACAATAAAAATTATACATGGAGAATCCTGATGTTTTCCTTTTCATGCCATGTGTGCATGCTGGATGAGGGAGAGAGGCACATCGGATTAAGTTCTTATAACTTGTCTTTACACTGAACTCGTGCACTGATCTTTCAGCCCACTTACCTGGTAGGTTAGGTAGACAGATAGATTTAAAAGCTATTCATATCTATGACAGGATTGGGATTGTCCTAAATTTTTGTGAACATTAGTTCAAAGTTATCTAGTGATAAGCTAGTTGGTCAGTTGGTCAGTTTTTCTTCTTATCATAATACGCACTGAAGAACTAAGCTACCATTCTTGACAACTGGCATCATTAGCAGCTTATGCTGAGCATTTAATTGCTACAGTCTATATTAGGGAGCACAGTCATCCATCCACTTTCGCTAGGGTTAGGGCACAGAACCCCTGTGAAACTGGAAAACTGTGAATAACTCTAGGCCCTCCCAAACCATATTTAACACACAAAAAAGTATGATCACCATATTCAACCCACTGTGGATCCCTTTGAGGCATCAGGGTTACTTCACAAGGCAGAAGTGGTTGGCTGGGGGGCGGTACTGCCATCTCCACTGTTGCCCCAAACCATTTTTGATAGGGATTTACAAACCTTGTTTACAGTTTCTCAGTCTCACAAACTTTGCAATCCCTATTAAAAATGGCACGGGGGGCAGCAGAGGTGACAGCAAATAGTCCATGAATAATCAAATCCACAAAAGTGAAACCCACAAATGTGGAGGGCAGACTGTATAATGCAAAATCATGGCAGGATCTATAATTTATGTTCCATTGTATTGATTCAGGATACATGGAAAAATAATAAACAGAGACCCCCAGATGGAGCATACATTAAGTATAGCTATACAGCATATATTATAATTAAACCCCATCTATCAGCATGAAAGTCAGAATGATGTAGTGGTCTGAACATTGGATTACAGCTTTGGAGACCAGGTTCAAATATGCCCTTAGCAATGGAAACCCACCTGATGACCTGGGACAAGCCACACTGTCTCAGCCTAAGAGGCAGAGGCAAACCTCATCTGAACAAATCCTGTTGAGAAACCTCTGTGATAGGTTTGCCTTAGGGTTGCCGTAAGGTTGAAAGCACACAACAACAACAAACAGACTGGGGGAGATGAGAGTTCTAAGCTCTTACTAGAGTTAGAAGGTAGTCCAGTGGCCATCTAATCCATCCTGTGGATGATGCAGGGAATTTACAGCAAAAGCATCCCTTCAGTCACCCAACTCTTGCTTAAAAACTTCTAGCGAAGGAGAGTCCATTACCTGCTGGAGTATTGTTTAACTGCCAAGGAGCTGTTACCAGTAATAATTTCTTAATTTATCTCTCTGTGTATCTCTCTTTTTCTGTGTTGATGTTCAAACATGAGGTAGCTGAGGTGTCTTTGCCACATTCCTTTTTACAAAAGAAAGAAAACCTGTACCCTTAAACGCATGTCTCAGCTGGTACGACAGATATTTTGGGTGACTTACGTTGGTACTATTCCCTAGGACTGCATTTTGCTCTCCAGAGAAGCTCTTAAGGTGATTTCACACATGAGGCTCAGAGTGACTCTTGCTTCAAGAAGGCTTATAATGGAAAAGTAAGGACTACATTACTCAGAGTGTTCTGGAGAGGCTCTTTGGGTGGTCTAGGGTGTAGCAAAGAAGGGTAGGGGAAAGGGAGGGGAAAAAAGATCATAAAATAATAGATGATGATGTGTTATGGTCCAAGGAAGAAGTATATAGGGCTCAGCATTGCAAGGCAGACTGGATGTTCCAGCACCTATGAGAGTTCCAAGTGAGTGACATGATTTAACAATGTCTGGTATTGGACCAAAACTTTTTAGCAGAAAGCTTCAAAACTGAAAGATTGTGGCCTGGAGCTTCTCACACACCTCTCTCTCCAAGAATGGAGATGTTGTGTACTGTCAGAATTGGCATACTGGTCTTATGGATTGTGGGGTTCTTAGAGATGGATATGCTAGAGCTAGGATTGGGGAACCACATATGACAGTCCAGATTGCAGGGTTCAGGCTCAGAGATCTCTGGCATTTGAGTTTCAGAGGTCTTGAGCATATTGAGCTGGGGAGAAGTCTCTGGTTTCATAATGGAGCACAGGCCTCGTGCTTTTTCTGTTGCCAGAACTATTGTCTTAACCTCTGAGCCCATGTCCATATCATTGCTTTCCCCGTTGTCATGACAGATATCATTCATTGTATCTACTCTCGTACTTGTCATTTTAGTGGAATTTGCACATGGTTGACTGGGAGGATCAAGGGAAATGTAGTAAGAGGAGGTGGTTATGTTATTGTAGGAGAGAAGTGCAGCAGGATGCTATTACAGTCAGCCCTCCACATTTGCAGTTTCGCTTTTGCGGATTTGATTATTCACGGATTATTTGCTGTCACCACTGCTGCCTCTCCATGCCATTTTTAATAGGAACTGCAAGCCTTGTGAAACTGAGAAACTGTGAATGAGGCCCTGTTAAAAATGGTGTGGGGCAACAGTGGAGGTGGCAGTAAGCCCCCCAGCCACCCACTTTTGCCTTGTGAAAGAGCCCTGATGCCTCAAAGGAATCCATGGTGGGTTGAATATGGTGATCATACTTTTTTGTGTGTTAAATATGGTTTGGGAGGGCCTTGAGTTATCACTTTTTTTTTGCTTTCACAGGGGTCCTGTGCCCCAACCTTAGCAAATGTGGAGGGAGACTGTACTTTCAAATTGTTCTTCAGCTCAGAAAGCCTGGGGAGGCTTAGCATTAAAACTCTGGGGCTGAAAACACTGCTGCTGGATGCCAGGTTGGTGAAAGGAGAAGCACCACCCATCCAAATCTTGAACTTGAAGGAGCAAAGCAGCTTGACTTGCATCACAGATCTTGCTTGATGATGAAACATGAACTCTATCCCTGCTCTACTACTTGGGTTTTCTGTGAAATCTAGGGGTGTGGAGGCTGAGTTCCTATGCTTTGTTGAGATCCCATGCCCCTTGACCAAAGGCCCTGTCTCACAGATTTGTGTGTGTGTATTTAAAAGTGAATGCCCAGGACAGAATGGGGATTTTGTTGGTGTACTATTCATTCAACCACTGTCTGTTCCTGAGCTATCCAGGACGATCTTGGGGGTGTTGCTTTTTGTGTGTTTGGAGATTATGTTATTGGAACTGACTAAATACTTATCTCCAAGTAGGGATTAAAAAAAAAACTTGAATATATTCCTAAAACTGGTAAAAAAATAGGGTTTCTTGTGTGTTGAGTGAGAATCTTGACTGTTCAGTTTCCAGCAGAGAAAAACAGCATCTTCAGTACAGAAAGTAACATTTTTGTATTTTATGTACCAGAAAGTTGTTTTCTGTGCAGAAATGTTTTCTGTGAGAAAAGAAAGGCTATGCATATTTTTTTTACGTGCATATTCTGCATTGAACAAGTTGTGCCCTGGGTATGGGTAGCTCTCTGTGCTAATAATAACAGTTGTTGTTATTATCACTATATCCCATCCTATATCATGTCATGCACATATAAGAACTTGGTAGACTTGATTCATAGGGCCTCAAAAACCACAAAAGACTGATGGACTTGAAAGGTTTTCTGTTAGCTCCTGTCGATTTTCATGTCAGTTTGGCAGGTGATTCTATGGAAGCCATGGCAGAACTGGAATAGAGCCCGGCTGATAGCACAGTGACTCCTGAACATCCTTTCCCACTCAGTAAAACCAAATATATCTTTAGTTTTCTTGGGTGCTGATATTGACTGAACAAATGAGATATAAACTAGGATATCATTGACAGAAGACCTAGAAAGAATCTGACCTCATTTGAAAGTCTGACCCACATGGAGCCCATTTGAAGGCCTCTACCATGGTGCTGATGGATGCCACAAAAGTGTTCTTCTCTACCACCATCATTTCTGCACGTAGGCCTTTTCCGCACAATACTCTTATAGTGCAATTATTCCACTTTCAACATCCTATGGAATCTGGGGGTTTGCAGTTTCGGGAGGGGCCAAAGTCTGATGCCATTAACGAACTAGATGAAGGTAAATAAATTTTGGACTTTTTAATCATGCTATACATTGGGCTGCCTTTGAAAATGTCCAGAAATTTCAACTGGTTCAGAACGTTATATCCAAACAATTAAATGGAGCTGGCTACATGGAATATGCAACTTCCTTGTTACATCATCTCCACTGGCTAATGCTCTGTTTCCAGGCACATTTCAAATTTCTGTTTATGGCATATATATTCCTATACAGCTTGGATACACTGTACTGGGAAGGCTGCATTCTCCTGTAGAATCTAACCTTTGAATTTGAGATCTTTGGGGGAAACCTTTTCCTTGGTCTTGCTCAGATATGGGAAAGATAGGGGAGAAGTGCCAATTTATTATGTTCATAGTAGAAAACTAATTGTGATGATTACATTTTTGAAAAGGAAGTATTACATTGGCCTTAATTCTGAACTGCCATTTAAATTTTTCCCACATTGCAGTGCTAAAATTTTTTTGCTGGAATGAAGGTAAATAGTTCCATTAATGTTATAAATTCCTGCCCACTTCTGCCTGTTCCCCATGCTCTCTCTCTCTCTCCCTCTTCCATGAACTATTAAGATATGTTAACTGACAGCCTCACACTGGAAATAATTATTGGCTTTTTCCTAGAACCAGAACATTTACCCATGTGCTAAACTGACCTTTATAGGAATGCCTTTGTTTCCTCTTCTCTTCTTGGCCAGTAGTAAGAATCTGATAATTACATTATCTGTTCTGGCATATCCAGCACTCATCTCCACAATGTGGACATGAGCATTCCACTAAGAATTTCCTTGTAGTTTGTTCTCTGTAATAGGCAGAACAACTAACTGTCTTTTGTACCATGTTTCATGTGACCCAGTAAATGAGGATTGGGAAAAGCAGATATGGAGAAATAGTACTTCCATGTGATTTCAAAGCAGTAAAATGTTAGCTTGCTTTTGTCAGGAATCTCTTCTCTTCATACTATATTTTTTTATTTTTATATATTTTTATTTAAATTCTTGTTCTGTCTTTCCATGCTAAGATGCATAAGGCTCACTACTAATCCAGAAAAATACAATAAAAGCAGTGATCAAAACACATAAGCAACCAGATAAAAACAAGAATGGATAAGGAAGTCAGATAACTAAACTGAAAACAACAACAATAACAACAACAAATATTGGGAGTTCATAATAAACTTGAGAATCCAAAGTCTTGTTTGAACAAGAATGCCTTTGCTTGCTGGTGGAAAGCCATTATGGACTTGTCTTGATGTGCTTCATTTGGCAGGAGTGCTTCCTTTGGAAGGAAGTTCTGTAGACTTGTTGCAGCCCCTGAGAAGGCCCTCTCTCGCCTGAAGTCAACTTTATTTTCCCTCCCAACATGCAATGATTCAGTGCATTGACATCTTTCTTGGACTGAGATGTAAATGACAGATCATGTTGGTGGTTTTTGCCAAGGAGAACATCATGTCAAGGTATTTCCATACCACCTCTACTTTGCCAAGGAAGGCCTAAAAAATCAAGGTTTAGTCATACAGGACAAGGAAATACTTTGGTTGTCTTCCATTACAACAAAACAGAGACATGTCTCTTACTTTCTACTCAGCTTGAGCCAGGATGCTTTTCACTCAATAATTTAGACAACTCACAACTCTTGGATCACAGAAGCATCTAAGGAGTAGACCATTCTGTTCTCTTTGCAATGGAGCCAGAAATATCTGCATATCATCATCTTCCTCTTCTGTCTTTTCTTACCTGCTTGCCTAACTTTAGAGAATTACACAGGTTGTTATGGATAGAGCTTCTTCTAAACTGTTTGTCCTACTGCACCATCATCTTGAAAGACAGGAAATGTTGGCAAGATCAGAATATTATGATTCATGGAACAATCATGTATCTGTTCTGTGTTGGTCCAACCATATAATTGTTGTATACCAACCTAAACTTTTTATTTGAAGAGCTCAATATGAGTTGATATGAATATTTTTCACTAGGCAAGCAGCTGATCACAATCATACTGTTAATACAAGGTTATGAAGATTCAAAGGGAACAGTAGTCATTTTAATTTTCTATTTGTTTCTCTTTTCCTAGTCCCTTTGTTTAAGAAATAACTTTGCTCCTTATTAAAGTCCATAATACCAACTGTACAAAATTCTATTTCCTGCTGTATATTTTATTTTTCTACTGGAAAAAAATATGTCCAGCTGCACGTTAGAATACTGCTTGGCTATGGGTCTTGTTATTTACATTCTGTTCTCTATTTCTACCTCATCACAAGATCTTCGTGTGTATTTCTGGCTGCTCTCACTCCTCTATTTTTTAAAATTAGGGAACAACCTCCCATAGGGTTTGGACAACTTTCTCCTATGAGCTATACTGGTAGATTGTGGTGTGTAATTCCCCGAGGTAAGTTTTCTAAATGCTGGACTCTCTTCTTTTGGCCTTCCAAACACTGACATATTGTACCATCTTCCTGTCCTTATTGGCTATTTTGATTCCAATTTTCTCTATAGATGTAACAACATCAATGGTTACTTGCATATTTCTCTAGAAGTCGGTACAGAGGGAACATGAATGTACTTAAGGAAAATATGACCATCAGCTAAAATCCAACACCAATATAAAGGAGGAGTTAAAACAAACCGTGCTGATAAGCGAAGCTTGATTTGTCACTGGGTACATCTAATGACTGTTATTTTTAAAACTTTCCTGTAAGTTACAATCCCAGCATTGGAGCAGGCAATTGTGAATTGGGCTGGTGCTTTATGTTAAAACATCCCATATTTCATACTTCTACATAGCTTGAGCCAGGATGCTTTTCTACATATTTTAATAAAATCCCATGCACACATTGATGTTCTGTACAAGATGTTTTGAAGCTGCTGAACAAAGCATCTCCTTGTACTGGATTTCCTTGTACAAAGTATATTAATATACTGTATGCAAAGGAAAATGAGCTTTTTTCTCTCTATTCAGTTTTCTTTGCCATTCTGGAACATATGGCAATACCTAGTAGGAAGTTACCACCCAAGCAGTTTCAGGATGCTGACCTTGTGATGTTCACTCAGAAGAATTTCAGAAGGAGAATGTGTATAATTAATGTCAAAATATGGCAACACACAAACAGATGACAATTTCCCCCCGTCTGAATTATTATGCAATACAGTGTATTCAGTTAGACAGATAATAAAGAAGTTGGGGCGGAGAGGGAAGGCCATTATTTCTAAAACCAACCAGGGAAAATAATTTATCCTATTCTTTTTATTCATACACACAATCAGTGTGTAAATGATGCACATTTTCATGCAGAACAACAACATTGTTATTGGCAAAGAAGCCCTGAGTTAAGTCTTCTGATTGAATCGATAAATGTGGAATGTACTCCTTCACTGAAAAGCTGTCATTAAAATCTGCTCTGCTTATTGTCTGAGTTAAAGCAACAAATGATCTTTAGCTGATCAAAAGCCAACGGTAAGTGCTGGGCTCATTGTATCTTTTGAACTTTAATATACATGATGAGCTATTACTACTAACATACCTTCCTGGCTCATTTTTGTGGCTGAAGGTGATTCCAAGTGAACATAATACAGATTATATGAAGTGTCAACAGACAAGTATCATACCATCCATAGAGTAAACAAGCTACTTATTCTCCTTCCTTCCTTCCTTCCTTCCTTCCTTCCTTCCTTCCTTCCTTCCTCCCTCCCTCCCTCCCTCCCTCCTTCCTCCCTCCCTTCCTTCCTCATCCCTCTCTTCCTTCTCTTCCTCCTCTTTCTTACTAAACTGTTTATGCAGAATGGCATTTAACTGTTGATTGAACCTAAGAACCTGCGTTATGTCATATCAGATTGTCTATCAATTTATCCTAATACTGTCAACTCTGACTGGCAGTAGCAGTCCAGGCACTCTCTTTCTCTCTCTCTCTCTCTCTCTCCCTTTTTTTTTTTTTAAAGTGAAAATGGTGCAGATTCATCTTTTCATTCAAATAATGTGCTGTAACACTAAGCTGTGGCCCTTTCATAACCACTGTGCACAGGCTGACTGTTCCAAAGGATTTTCTTCAGCTCTTCAGAGTACACTCCCTGGAGGTCAAGTTAAATGAAAATTTGGGAAGGCATTGATATATGTTTCTGCCAATGTGCATCTTGTGGAAATTTTGCTGGACTCTGCCCAGTAACCTCACTTTAATAGATACACAAAAAACCTATTGTGACGAACCCTAGTGGGGGGTGTAGCCAGCAGAGCCGCCCTAGCAACAGAGGGGATTTAATCTGATTTTCCCTGACTAAGTAACCCGGGTTAGCCAGAGGGAGGGGCGAGGTTGGTGAGTCAGCAGAACAGATAACAGAAACGGTCTAAAGAAGGAGTTCCTTCAGAGAGAGGGAGAGAGAGAGAGAGAGAGAGAGTGGGAGAATACCCAAAGGCTTGTTAATCTAAGGAAGTGTTTGCCTGTTAAGAGCTGGAAGTTCTTTTCTGTTTTGCACGTTGAGTTACCCAATACCTTTCCCTTGTTACTTTTTTAAAAATAAAGATTTTATTCTATTTTTTAAAGTGCAACCTTCACACAGTATTTCCTCAATTTGAGCTCAGTTACCACAAGTGACACATTCATTTGGGATAAACCTGAAAACACTCTGCCCTATATCCACAAGAGTTGTGGTCTCAGTAGAAGGGTGACTGAGGCCCTTTCCTCATGGCATTTGCCGTGTGAAAGGGTGCCTGGAGCATTGCGCAATTGTGAAGAACGATCTGCACAACACACTCACAATCACATGATACTCCAGGGGCTGGCAGGCGCCAATCGCGCATCTTTCCATTTTCAGCTGGAAGCCAAAAATGGTGCACAATTGCACATTGCTCCTGGGCCCCGTGTGCACTTACCTGGTGTGTGGAGCCCCTGGAGCTGCGCCGGTTGCGCTTCCTGCCCCAGTGCAGCCTGGGAAAGATGAGGTGGGGCTCTCACATGAGCAGGCAGCTCGTGCGGAGCTGAAGCAGCAGGGACGTGAGAGCCTCTTGCCAGAGGCTGCTTGCACAATCCTCACAATCCAGTACCAAAAAAGGGTAAGGTGTGGAAAGGGTCTAAGTGTGGAGAGACAGCTAGGGGTGGTAATCATAGAAAAGGGTGCTACTTCTCCAGAGAGGGAGAATAAAAGCAGATCTGGTCTGTTACAGTCCTGAATGGCCCAGATCTCTATGTGACACTTATGGCCAGTCTCCATGCTCAGTCCTACTCTTAAGCAGAGTGAGGCAGAAGATCCAGAAGAATAATTGACTGACCAGTAGCTGTGCAAGGAGAGAGCTGTAGTGCAGCATACAGTCTTCACCATACCCATTAAGGCAGCCTGCTGTCCAGGGGTGTGGCTGGGGTGGGTTGGGGCATTGCCTCATCAAATAGAAATTCTGATATCCAAATAAAATTCTCCATCACTCCTCAAATTTATAGTATTTCAATAACTTAAAACAACAGTCAAGTATTTAGAGATACCATTTTAAGCACCCCCCCCCAAAAAAAAGATGTGCAAAGTGACCAAGGGGATGCAAACAGAGTGTGACCAACCTGATGGGAGGGGGTCTTGACAGCAGAGCCTCCTTGGCAACTAAGAGTGCTTAAGCTGATTGGCTGGTGAAATGGAACCTTGGATAGCCCAGGGGAGGAGCTGATGGAAAGAGGAAAATAACGGATTTTAACTGTCTGGTGTGTGTTTGAAAAGGAGAATGTGATTTGAAAAGGAGGTGTGTTTGGGAGAGGTTGGAGATTTGAAGAGCTCTGTGGGAGAGAGCTGAGAAACTGGGTGTATGAGAGATAGTGAATGAATTGAAAGAGAGAGAGAGAGAAGAATGATGTGCTGTTTATAAACATTTAGATACAAAACACATTTAAAGCAACAGTATTACAATAAATGTTTGAAGTTCTGTGTTCCTTAAAACAGTGTCACAGAGTCTTATTTTAAATCCTGGAATATACCCGCTACCAATAATATCATCTTGACCTTAGTGCCAACAGTACCACAATCTGGGAAAATATAAATCGCTGCTGATCCTTACATCTGGGAGAAGGGCAGATTTAGGGAAGGCAGTAAAGGGGGAGAGTCCTGAAAGGAAGAAGCCAAGGGGGGACATGAGTGAGGAAGAGACTGCGTTCTCAGAGAGGGAGAACTGAGGCAGACTCGTTTGTCCTGGCCCTGGCTTGATTCAGAGAACTCCCTGGGTGTTCAGACCTGAACACAAAGAGGTGTCAGGCTGGGCAGACCTTGAGTGCGAGGCTTGGGTGCGCCTTTCGCACTCAGTTCTGACTGGCAGTGGTTTTTTCCCCCACACGTTACACAGATCAAGGAGAATTCTATGTGTGAATGATTTTCAGTGTCTCACTGTTTGTAATGCCAGGAATCTGGGAACTGAAGGAACATTCCATGGGGACAGAATTTCATGGGCGATAGAATGCCTTCATTTTTCCCCTTGCCATGCTGTAACTACAGTGGGCCCTCCACTTTTGTGGGTTCAGCACTCATGGATTATTGATTATTTGATTATTTAATTTATTGATTTAAAAAATTGTCACCCTATTTGCCCCTGCCATGGAAAAAATATGTTTTCTCTAGAATCTCTAGATCCTTCAGCATGAATCTATAGCTCGCTTTCACTGGAAGTGGACCATAGAGTCATACCAGGGGACCTAAAGATTCCTGGAGAAGTGTTCTCTGGTTAAAAAAAAAAAAAGTGTGATTATTGTTTTTATTGTTTTTATTCATTTTTATTCATGTTTATTCATGTTTTTATTCCTTTTCCTCACTCTTGTTTTCCCATACTCTTGTTTTGCATACTCTTGCTGTTTCCCTAAGGGGAAGTAGAAGCAACCAGCAATGAAGACTCAACTTGCCCGCCTGATGAGCTTCTGTGAATTTTGTCCTTCACTTTAGGCAACAGAAAAACCTTAAGCTTCTAGTACCTGATGTAAGATATTTCAATGGGTGGTCAGTGGCGTATCTAGCATGGACAGCACCTAGGGCAAGCACTGAAGTTGCACCCCCATCTTCTTACCCCTACCCTGCCCCCCACCCCTACATGCATGGCTTTTTTGTGCCCTCTTGGCATTGACACCTGGGGCATGTGCCCTACTTGCTCCACCCTAGATATGCCTCTGTAGGTGGCAGTGGACTTGTAGTGAGCTCAGGCATTTAGAAACAAACCAGCTGTTGCCTCTGTCAAGTGGATGGGGAGAAGAGGACCCTGGTGAAATCCGGCATAAGTAGAACCCACAAAAGATGAAATTACACATAATCTGTTGGAAATCTGGCCAGATGGAAAACAAAGTATATTTATTCTCTGAATGCTGCTGGTATCTACAGAAATTCTATTTGTTAGGGTGTAGCTTAAGGGTTTGTAGCTTAAGTTGTGGACTTGTGTTTGGTGTAACTCTTACAGATCAAAACATATCCTTCATAAAAAGTGATGGTTGCCAGTAAATTTTGGGACCTGCAACAAATGCCTCTGCCTGCAACCCCATGCTCTCTTGAATATTCGACAGGATTTATTACATGTCTGTGCACATGTAGAATTGCACTGTAAAGTAAAATCTGAGTTTCCTAGAATGTAGTTGAGAACAACTGTCAAGGAGGAGAAATGGTCCAGTTTACCAGAAAAAAAGTCTCCATATTATTACTACTTTGCCCTTTGATGATGTTAATCAAAAGTTTTCTGGGTGCCAGTTGCTAGAGTTGTCTTCCTTCAAGTTTCAAGTCCCTTACTGAGTCTCCTTTCTCTAGCAGGGGGTGACAGGATGTGAGAGGCAGATGTGTCTTGACTCTGGAGCATATGAATGTCGATACGTACACATGAACAACAAGGCCTCATGCAGTGTACAACCTGTCATTTGATATGCTACAGCTGGTGAGATTTATTTTGAACTGGTGATAACATATTGTAGGACAATTCAGTTGTTTTTTTTCTGGTGTATGCTTAACTCAGACACCCTCTTAGCATCTAAATCAGTGCGATATAGTACAGGAACAGAGTATACAGCAGATGGACTAGAGCCTTCAGCAACCAAGCAATAATCTTTGGGATAAGATTATTATAGTGTCCTTATTCCCATATGTAAAAAGTTGGAAAGTGCAGAAATGACCACTTCATGTTGATTTACTCTGGCTAGGCCAGTTTCTTCTTTAGTTACTCATAACGTGGCACATCTTCATACTGCTGCAGAGCGGCAAGTTATTGGAGGGAAGAAACATCATGTGTCAAGGGTGTATGCATTGTAGCAGTGCTGTCTGTATGTCCAAACACAAATGTAGCATACCCTCAAATGTTTTACAGATGAAAAATGGGACATGTGGCCAACCAACGTCAGAGTGCAATCAAGATGGCAAGAGTTATTACTGAGGAAGAGCACACAAGCTAGGAAAGGTTGCAGCAGTTTGCTCTTGTTCAATGTTACAGAGAAGTGCAAGGCCACTTCCGCACTAGGCTGTTATAGCACTATGATTCCACTTTCAACCTCCCATGGAGGCTGGCGCCTCCTGAAACTGCAAACCCCAGGATTCCATAGGAGGTTGAAAGTGGAATCATAGCGCTATAACAGCCTAGTGCGGAAGTGGCCCAAGATTCCAAGCCTTCTCTCCTCTCCAATCTTAATTGAGGTATTTTTGTGCAAAGTACTTTTGCACTTTAAACTCAGGCCCTTTTCGCATTGAGGCTTCTTGCGCGAGCAGGGGAGGGCGGCTCACGCGAGAAGGCTCCTCCGGGAGGCTGCCGCTTCCCTGCTTGTTACTTCTGCAGGCGAAGGAACGAGCGGGGAAGCGGCAGCCTCCCGGAGGAGGAGGCAGCTCGCGTGTCTGCCCCCCCCGTGAAGCAGGAGGCTCGCGCGTCCAGCCCCCCTCGCGAAGCAGGAGGCTGTCGCGTCCGTTGCGCAAGCACCCCGCCCCTTCCTTCCGCAGGGGCGGAGGGAAGGAAGCGCAACCCGGCCGCCTCCCCAACGCTCCGCACAGGAGGTAAGTGCGCACGGGCGCTAGGAGCATTGCGCGAGCGCGGGTGATTTTCGCTTTGAGGCGAAAATCAAAAAACCCACGATCACGCCGCTGCAGCCCCGTGAGCGCGGCGGAAGTGGGAGTGCGTCGTGCAGAGCGATGCTCCCACTCCCGCGAGGCTCAGGGGGCTCTCGCGCGACAGAAAGCCCGTGCGAAAAGGGCCTCAGTTTGCAGCAACAGAAGTAAGCTGAGGGCAAAGAGGGAAAGTAGAAGAAAGAGAGAGCAAGTGGAATATTTTAAAAGCAGCTAGAAAAAGTAAAATAGCAGAGAACCAGTCAGCACTATTCCTGCTAAATTGAGACAATTGGAAGGTATGATGTTGTTTCCACTATGCATGCATGTAATAGGTAGACTGATAATTAGAGTTTAGAAGTTGTTTCTCAGTGGTAGGGCCAAAGCAAGGGATGGGCAAAGTGTGGTCTGGGGCTTGGCTGCAGTCCCAAGACTGTGGTTGTGGCCCCTTGAAGCACAGGTACTTCTTCTGTACTTGAATTGTTCTCGGAAACAAACCAGTAGTCAATGATGTTGTTTTAACAAGGGAGTTATATGCTGTCTATAATGGGCCCTGGTTAGCATTTTGGATGCAGCATTTTGAACCCATGGAAGTTTCAAAACAGTTTCCATGTATAGTATGTTACAGTACTCCAGCTGAGATGTAATCAAGGTATATATCACTGTAATGAGATCTGATGTGTCAAGGAATGAGCAGAGGTGGTTAACAGGTATCAGCTGTGCAAATGCACTCCTGGCCACTGCTGAATTCTGGGCATCCAGACTCAGAGTAGAGTCCAGGAGAACACCAAAGCTGTGAGCCTGAAATTTCAGGGGAAATGTAACCCCATCCAGCATAGGCAGAGTTTCCATTCCTTGATCTGCCTTTAAACTGACCAGGAGCATCTCTGTCTTGTCTGGATTAAGGTACAATTTGTTTGCCCTCATTCAGGCCATTACTGACCACAGACAGTGGCCCTTTCCGCATGAGGCAGTTAAAATGGGCCAACGCATCCTGGCACGAAGGTCGTCTGTACCTTGGATCAGAATAGGTGCGGACTATTTAACTTAGTTCTGCACCTTAGTCCGATCCAACCCGCTCCCAAGTGGTCCTCCAGCGTGCTAAGTAAAGACCAGAAAAAACAGGTCTTTACATTTTCTGGAATGCGCCATTGCGTTCCTACTTACCTGTGCAGATGCGCAGGCTCGCACCAATGCTGTGGGTGTGGCCAGCGTCAGCAGTTGGTCCACTCCCACGAAGACACTGGAAGCTGCCATTTTGAGCCAGAAGCCACAGGAAGCCGTCATTTTGAGCCAGAGCAGTGCAGATCTATAGACCTCACACTGCTCCGGTTCACCCTGCACTAATGGAGGAGCCCTGCGGAACAGCTCAAGGGAAAGTCTGTGTTACTTCAGACCCAAGAAGAGCCGGTAAGTAACAGCACAGAGCGATTCACTCGCCTTGTGCGGAAAGGGCCATTGATTCAGAACTGAGACAGCTTCCTTGGAAGCAGATAGAAGAGGGGGAGTTGGGTGTCATCAGCATATAGGTGACACCAAACCCCTAATCTCCAGATAACCTCTCACAGCATATGGATGTTAAACTGCATAGTGGACAAAACAAAATCCTGAGGGACCACACAGAATAGCAGCCAGGGTATCAAACAGGCATGCCCCAGCACTGTCTTCTGAGTCTGCTCCTTGTTTTCTTCTTGGGAACCAGAGTGTAAAAGGACCCTGTTCACTTGTGGCAGCCCTACAGGACAACACTGTGCAGACATAATGGTGGTAGAGAAATATAATTTCTTCACTGCCACTATTGCCGCAACATAAATCTTCCAATGAACTGTAGCTTGTGTTCATTCAGACTCACTTTTAGTCTTTCACCAACATCACTCTAGTCTCTGTCCCACTTGTTTCATCACTGCAGCATCCTAGTAAATCAGGGGACCTGCTTGGCTCCACTTTGTGGGAGGAGACACTTAGGGGCAATCATGTCCTGGACATTTCCCTATTCCAGAGATCAGTCAGTGCCAAAGAAACAGGAAATTCCCCAAGAGCCATCAGGAATCCATCTTTATCTATAAGCCTTCTGGGGCATTATTGTCCACACCACCTCTACAGAAGCTCCAAGTTCCAGGGAGTCTAACACTACCAGGTAGTGATCAGTCCATGAAAATGGAATTACAGAAAGTTCCTCCATACCCCCATCATTGTCATCCAACCCATAACACAAAACCAGGTCGAAAGGGTGTCCTGAAGCATGAATAACACCAGATATTACTTGGGATACACATGGTTGTCATGGTGGACAGGAAGTCCTGAGCTGCTCCTGACAGAGCAGTCTCCACATGGATGCAGAAGTCCCCTGGTACAAAAAGGAGAGGGGACTCCATCACTGCCTCCCAGACCAATTCAGCCAGGTCAGGAAGGGAGATTTTCGATAGTGAGATAGGTGGTAGTGAGATAGGTGATAGTGAGATAGGTATTTCCTGGCTACCCACTTTCAGAAAAACAAAAACAAAACACTCACACACACACATTCAAACCCATCAGACTATGGACGGGGCACTACCTGGTGAGAGAGGTGGAATCCCAATAGACCACTGCCACTTTGCCTTCCTATCCCCAGGCCCTGCCTGCAGCTGTAGAGAAAATTATGGGGGACCTTGTCAAAAGTCTTGCTGATAACAAGATATACTTGGGCACTCCACTGATCTACCAAGTTGTAACTCTATTTTTTTTTTTTAAGAGTTATGATCAGTTTGGAATGGCTTGTTTTTTTTGAGAAACCCAAGCTGTCTCTTAGTAATTACAGCATTTTTAAAAAATACACACAGACTGACTGTTTAAGAGTAATAGCAGTTACATTTCTATATCGCTTATCAGTGCTAAGCACTCCCTAAGCAGTTTACAATATGTTTTTAGCCCCCAACAAGCTGGGTACTCATTGTACCGACCTATGGAAGGATGGAAGGCTGAGTTAACCTGGAGCCTTGCAGGATCAAACTCACAACTTTGTGGCTGCAGTACTGGCATTTAACCACTGTGCCACCAAGGCAGTGTTCTAGAGCCTTTCCTGGTACTGATGTCAAGCTGACTGCTTGGTTACTCTCTTTGCCACTTTTGAAGACAAGGACGACATCTGCTGTCCTCTGATTGGACTTCTGTCCTCCAAGAATTCTCAAAGATTATGGACAGTGGCTCTGAGGTCTGTGAGTTCCTTTAATACTCTTGAATGCAGCTCATCTGGCCCAAGAGACTTGAATTCATTTAAAATAGATAGACATTCCTTTACTATCTCTTTATCTGTTCTGGGCTATAGTACCCATACTACCTGATTTATTTTATTTTCACCAGTTATAGCACTATTTTCCTTTTAGGAAAAGACTGAGACAGAGAAGGTATTAAACACTTCATCCTCCTCTCTGTCTCCTATTAGCATTTCATTATCTTCTGTATACAATGTCCCTACCATTTCCTTTTTCCTCCTCTTGCTCTGAATATAGCCCCAACCTCAACCCCCATTATTATTTTTAACCTCTCTAGGAAGCCTGAGCTCATTCTAAGCTGTAGCTTTTCTGACCTTCCTACTAAAAATATTGACTATTTGTATTTCCTTTCGGTGGTTCTTCCTTCTTCTATTTATTATACATATCTTTTTAACATCTCAACTCATCTGAACGTACTTTATACATCCACCCTGGTTTTGTTAGACACCTCCCACTTTTCTTCCTTTGCAACTGTGTTATCCATATTTCACCTTTAAGAAACTCCCATGCACCATGACCTCCTTCTGAGCATTTCTGACCATGGGTTCTCACCCAGTATTTCTCTAAATTTTCTAAAATCAGCTTTCCTGAGTTCAGAGTTCATGTCTGATTATGTTTGGTTTCCTCTTTCCTCTGTATGATAAATCCTGAGAGGGAATGGTCACTCCCACCAAATGAACCCACTATTTCTACTCCAATAACCAGTTCATCACTATCGGTTAGGATAAAATCCATGACAGCTGATCTTGTCACTTCCCCAACCATCTGTACTATGAAATTATCTGCAAGGTAAATAACAAATCAGTTGGACCTTGAATTCTTGGCAGAGTGTGGCTTACGACAAATAGAAGAAGAAAAAAGCAGAAGTGAACATCTTGACATTTTGGATTTTGATTTTTGAATTTTGGCACATTCCTAGGACTCCCGCAGCCTGCAGTGGGTCTGGGGAGAAAATTGGTCCACCAACCATACAAAGTTGACCATCCTTGGCCTGAGTTTTGCAGGTAGGTCTCTGATTCAGTTTCTATCACTGCCATACCCTGTAATTGTTCCAGTTTGACAGGCATATTCTCAATTAATCTTCTATCACCACATTTTCCCCACTGCTTTTAAAATGTCCCACTTTCTTTCTCTTCCTCCCAGTTTCCCCCTTTGCTCTCAGCTCATTTCAGTTGCTGCAAACTCAATTCAAAGTGCAAATATAGTTTTCAGTCAGTCACCTCACTAGAAGGGAGAGGAGTAGGGATAGAATCTTGCCCTTCTCAGTAGACTCAGGTAAAATCAAACTGCTGCAACTGCATGTAGCTTTTGTCCTCTTCCTTATTATTAACTTTTGCCATCTTGATCACACTCTAATCACTCTGATTTTCCTTGACCTCATATGTTCCAGTTTGCAACTGTGCACTGTTGGAGGGTATGCACCTTCATTTACCACAACTTCAGGGAATTGGTTTGCAAAATACTTCTACATTCAGTCAGAATAGACAGTAATGAGTTCTTGTCTTGCTCATTATAAGGCAGTTTAATGGGTAGACTTTTGTTTCTAAAAACCTACTTGACATTCTTGGCTTTTCAAGATTTCAGTAAATGTTCTCTTTGAAGTACTTCAGCTAACTAAATACAATTCACCTAGAGTGCAGAAATTTTTGGACGAGAACTCTCAGAACCCAAGTGGCCACCTTGTCAGGAAATTCATAGAATCATAAAGTGATAGAGTTGGAGGAGACCACAGAAGCTGTCCAGTCCAACCCCCTGTCATGCAGGAACCCACATCAAAGCATTCCCAACAGATAGCCATCCAGCCTGTTTAAAAACCTCCAAAGAAGGAGATTCCTCCACACTTGAGGCAGCATATTCCACTGCTGGACAGCTCTGACTGTCAGGAAGTTCTTCCTGAGGTTCAGATGGAAACTTTTTTCCTGTAGTTTGAATCCATTGCTCCTTGTCCTAGTCTCTGGAGCAGTGGGAAACAAACCCATTCCCTCTTCAATATGACATTCTTTCAAATATTTAAACATGGCTATCATGTCCCCTCTTAACCATCTCTTCTGTAGACTAAACATACCCAGCTCCCTAAGCTACTTCTCATAGGCCGTGGGTTCCAGACCCTTCACCATTTTGGTCAGCCTCCTGTGGACACGTGCCAGCTGGTCAATATCCTTCTTGAAATGAGGTGCCCAGAACTGGACATAGCATCCCAGATGAGGTCTGACCATGGCAGAATAGAGTGGTACTATTACTTTTCTTGATCTAGACATCATATTCTGATTGATGCAACCAAGAATTGCATTGGCTTTCTTGGCTGCCACATCACTTTGCTGATCATATTCAGCTTGTGGTCTACTATGACTCCTACTACCAGGTGTCTCCCATCCTATATTTGTGCATTTCATTTTTTCCGCCTAGATGAAGAACCTTACACTTCTCGCCATTGAAATTCATTTTGTTAGCTTTAGCCCAGCTCTCCAGTCTGTCAAAGTCATTTTGAATTTTGATCCTGTCCTCTGGGGTATTAGCAACCCCTCCCAATTTGGTATCAGCTGCAAATTTGATCAGCATGCCCTCTATTCCTTCATCCAAGTCATTGATTCTGGGACTCGTAGAGCAAAAATAACTTTTCCAGGCCTTCTCTTCTCTGAAGACAAAGTCTGTGCTGAACTGGAGAAGATGAGGCAAAAGAAGGACCATAGGACATCAAACATCATATTTGACTTCTTAAAAAAAACCCTGTCTCACATTAGTAATTTGCACAAATAAGTCACAGTAAATATTGGATATTATCAAATTTATTCCTAAAATATATTTGACTGTCTGAAAATGAGCATGGGCACAACTATTGATTCTGATGCCAAAGAGCCACACTTTGGATCACAACTTTAGGCGACTGGTCCTTTCCACCTATGCACAAGTGCCACTGTTACCAGGCCAGCTCCCTTGCCAATGGCCTAAAAAGCAATGTCTCAGACTGAAAGTTAATTAGAGGACAGATTGTTCCACAGAGACTTGGGTAGAAGAGCATCAGCATGAATTTCAAAAAACGTGCAGGGAGCTATAAATATATTGTGCAATATTTTGCAATATCTCCAGTGTTTTGGTCTAATGTTGAACATGCTCCATTGTTCGAACCAGCTGTGTTCTTTCCCGTTTTCATTTCTATAAAGAGATTATAAAGGCTGTCAAAGCAAACCCTGCCGCTCCAGCCTGCCTTGATGGAAAGTTCTGCATACACAGAGCACAGCAATCTCAAGGAGGAACTTTGTTTCAAGCCAGAACAAATCTTCAGCTAATTATAAGAGAACTATATTAAGCACAAAAGGCAAGCTCCATTTATGTAGAACAAAGTTACATTTTACTCTTTGCTTTGCAAGTGCATTTATTACCATTTCAAACAGTAATTGGAAATTCATTTTCTTTCATTTTCTTAGGTTATTTCCTTTATTGTTTTTAACTATTCTGCACATTGCAGTATTGAATAAGCTCCAAAAAAGAAAAGATTAATGGACTTTTTTTTTCTTTTTTGGTTAATTTGTAGCTAAAGTAATAGAATAAGAAATTATTCATTTTCTTCTGATTCCTTACTCCCCTGTACTCATAACTTTCAGATCATCTACTTAAAAGAACTCTAATTATGTGAACACACACAAGGAAACTGGGGCGGAGCAGGGGAATACAATGCAGAGGTGTCAAAGAACATGAAAATAAGTACAGTATCTCAATATGGAAATTGAGAAAGGATCTGTTAGGAAATGTGAGAAAAAGAGCTGGATCTCAGAAGCAAAGTAATGAAAATGGTAAATCAGAAGGTGAACAACAACCAGTCTGACACCCGCCCTTCCACACACAAGGTCCAGCAGAGAAAATAAATAATCTTAGTCTTCTTTGTAAAATATATAATGTAGCTTTACTTATTAATACTTGTGCATAGTCAAATTCATAGTCCAATGGAGGAAAAAAGAGAGGGAAGAGAAAATGGCTGCTGGTTAGCACAATGCAGGAAGATAGTGGATGTGAAAGAGCAAACAGGAAATATGCAGACATGCAGACTAGCAATTTGTGAGTATAGGCATGCAAAGGATGCCAACTTTAACAAAATGAATAAGAGCAATTTCACACATGTGTCGTCACACATCCCTATACTGCTTGAGTGGATGAGCATTATTTTATTACCATATCATTAAAAATGAAAATTCTTTAACCTCAGTGTTAAAATGCAAGGTGTTTACAAAAGAAAGAATGCTAAATAATCAGAAGCCATTCAGAGAAAATGCCTGTCTTAAGCAAAGCAAGCCTGTTGACTCTACAGCAAATGTGCTCATGTAGTGATATAGAATAAATATTCCTTTGGTGTAAACATAGTGTAAATATTTCTTTAGAAGGAAGGCTGGCTTATGAATCACTGTATCCAAAACAGGAGATGTTGTCACTGGATCTTGTTATAAATAGTTTAAAATTGCAAGCTGTTATAGCCTCATCTCTCACAACACAGGTAAAACATGCATCTGACCCACCAAAGATTTTCCTTAGAAAAAAGTTCCTCACTCTTTTCTTAGGATGTCTGGCCACATGGTGGCAGTGCGAGACTTCTCCAATGAGGAAACAGCTTTGTTGGATTGTATTGGCTAAGACAAAGAGGCATCTTTGCATGCATGGCTACGGGACATTTCATATATGGCTTTTGGGAGGGAGAAACATGTATATCTAGCTCTGTAAAGAAGAATGCCCCCACCCAATTTCCCAGAATCAATTGATTCTATGATTACTGATATGCTAGAGTCCAGTTGTCTCATACCAAAGTCTGTCTGTTAAACATTTAGACCAGGGGAGGCAAAAGCTGTTCCTCAAGATGTTGAGCTGCAACATCTGCCTTCCCTATCCAGAATAACCAATGGTGAAGAATACTAGGAGATAACAGTCTACCAGCATTTAGAGGACACATGATACCTAACCCCTAATTTTAAAGTTCCTTCCTCTCTACAAAGTACAGGAGAGGAAAGTCCTGGAATATCTTTAACATCAACTGATTTATTTTGCTACTTGTGAGGGTAAAGCAGGAATGAGCACCTGTACAAAAAGGCATTTTAGAAACAAGCATGGCAATTCTAAAGTGACTAGGATTTTATGAAGTGAACTGCTCTATAGGACATAAATTTAGATATTTCCATACATTTCAACATTTCACAGATTGAAAAAACAGGACATATGTAGCCAAGCAACATCAGACTGTAATCAAGGTGACAAAAGTTATAAATGAGGAAAAACAGACAAACTAGTAGAGGCTACAACAATTTGCTTTTGCCAGAAGCTACAAAGTACAAATGTCCTTTGCCCTTCGAACTCAGACCATTTCCGCATGACATCGCCGACATCCTTGGATGGGATGGCAGCATTCATCAGGTTGTGCTTCTGCATAATGTCATTACCATGCCACTGCCATCCCATCGCAAAGTGTTGCACTCACACAGTATTTGAAAAATGGAAAAAATCCACTTTTCACCTTCCATCGCGTGGCACTCTAGTACTTACTGTCATGTGGAAGCCATGGAAGCACGATTGTGATGCATCCTGCCCCAGTGCAGCAATGGCAAGTGCCCAGCTGTGCTTTGAAAGGAAGGGGCAGGGCTATCCCACTCCCTTCTGCAGGGAGCAAGCAGGTACGAAGGGGAGGGTTGCTGATGTGCTCCCTTCTGGACCTGGATTCAGTGCAATGACGTGGAAGAGCATCATTATGTGGAAAGGGCCTTGATTTGCATCAATTAAAGTAACCTGAGGACAAAGAAAGAAAATGGAAAGAGGAGAAAGCAACTGGGACATTTTAAAAGCAACTGAAAAAATGGGAAGGCAGAAAATTGGCAGCAAAGCCAAAGTGGGATAGCAGAGGAGGGGCTGCAAAGCCAAAGCAGGGAATAATACTCTTCTCTCTCCACATAAATATTCTTCCATCTGAACTCGGAGGAGTGGCAAGAGAAAGACTTTTTGGTTATAGCACCCTGTTTCTGGAATTTTCCCCACATGGAATCTTGTTGGTACCCAGGGGCAGCTTTTAACTTCTATGTCTGTGAGATGGTGAATCAATTTCAGGTCTGAAATTTAAATTCTTCTGAACTTTAAACGACTTATCCAATGTGTTGAGCCCTATTTCCAAAATAGGTCCACCATCTTGGACCTCTCCCTTAAAGTTTAACCTAAGCCCCAGAGTGGATTCCCCACCCCGTTGACAGGAGGAGCCTCCAGCCTCCAGTAATGAGACTTAGATTAATATCTTTTAGATGCCAGGCTAAAATATTTAAATTATAAAAAATCCCCATGGTCTTTAAACCTCTGGTATACTTTAAACTTTATTTCTGCTTTGGGATATTCTTAATTTTCTTTCTGCTTCATTTTTTAAAAACTACCTTTTACTGCTTTCACTTGCTTGATTATGGCTGTTTGCTTTATGAGATGACTTATGCCTACCCTCACAAAACCCCCACATTCTTTCCCCGTAAAAGTCATCATGAGACTGCTTGCTTTTGTTGTTCCTGTTGTTGTGTGCCTTCAAGTAGTTTCTGACTTATGACAAACATAAGGTCAACCTATCATGACATTTTCTGGGGCTGAGAGTGTGTGTGACATGCCCAGGGTTACCCGGTAGGTTTACAGGGCCAATGGGAGAATTGAATGCTGGGTCCCAGCTGTAGTGCTGTAGTCCAGCACTCAAACCAATGTGTTATGCCGGCTTTCATTAGGCTGATTACCAGAACTTTTATGGAAGGACAAATATTTTTTCAGAAGAAGAGCCATACTCCTACTCTGGCAACAGTGCCTGCATGTGAATAAATTCCATAAAATTACACACCAATTGCATTTCTTTAACAGGGGGACAAGTTGTACGGGTGGGAAGGTTGGAGACCATTAGAAGAAAAAAAGTAAGATTATAGCATCCAACATCATTCCAGGCTATCTAAAAGACTCTATCTCCCTATAGGAGCTGGGTATAAATTTTAAGATCTTCAGAGGAGCACTTTCTCTCAGTCTCACCACCATCATGGGGATGTTGATGAGGACACAGGAGAGATCCTTCTCAGTGGCTGCTCCTAACCTGTAGAATTTCCTTCTAGGGGAGACTAGGCTGGCCCCCTCTCTGCTCTCTTTCCACTGGCAGGCAAAGACCTTTCTATTTAGGCTGGTCTTTGACTTTCAATCACATGGTAAAAAGGTGCTTCAAAGCAATGTTCTGTGTTCTAATCTTTTCAATTGAGTTTTAGTATTCCATACTGTTTTTAACCATGAGCTTTTTAACAGAATTGTTATTTAATGGTTATTTTTTGTAACTTTTGTAAAATAAGATTTTAGCTATTTTTTATTTTAACTTATTTTAAGCCACTTTGGGTCCGAAGAGAAAACTAGGGTATAAACTGAATAAATGAATAACATATATAAATAGTAAATAATGAATTCAGTGAAATCATGTAATGCTATGGAAAACAGGAGGTGGAACTTCATATTTCCCTGCATCTGATGGGGAAATGCACAAGTTTATCTCTCTGCCTTAGTGGGGAAGAAAGATGGGACACTTGTGAATATAGTGAAAGGAGCAGAAAGCATCCACTAACGGGAGGCAGTTTGGCCTGGAATCTCCTAAAATGTTTTCCTGGTGTCTGTGCACCCAGCCTTCTGTATAAGGTCTTCAGCATAGAAATATCCAGTTTCTGGTTTGAGGCAAAGGGCGGATTTCAGGACACGTCTCCCAACTGCCATTTTCAGAGCCATTTTCTTCACCTACATTGTGCTTAATAGAGAGGAGTTGTGTGGTGTTGGATGTGGCTGCTTAGCTTAACCACTAGAGCAGGGGTGAGAATCATGAAGCTATCTACATGAAATTGAATTGTAACTCTTGAACATTCATCTGCATTGTCTGTGCTGGCTAGGACTGCTAGGAATTGAAGTTCAACAACATTTGGAGGGCTATAAGATTCTTACACATGGTCTACGTAGGCATGTTAATAATTGACTATTTTGTTCTTGCAAGTAAGGATGAGTAATTTCCATGTTTTTTTCCTGCTGCAGAGGAAAATGAATATTTCTGCTCAGTTCTTACTCAGTCTTCACACATCACAAAGTATTTGGGGAAGTTAGTCCGCACAGAAATACATGTAGCTTTTAACATAAGAACTGTAGGGTTTTGCACAAAAAACATTGTTTCAAGGCAGCCATTTTTGTCTAAAACTGCTGTTTTCCATGCAAAAAGCAGTCTCAAGCAAAATCTTACAGAGAAAATAGTAATCTTGCACAGCCCCCCATGCCAATATTTGGTGCAGGATTGCTGCTTTAGTACATAATTCCCCTCTATCAAGAAAACAGCAATTGCATATTTTTTTTGCACAAGCCTTCATGCAAAAACCAAAATAAAAATACATCATCATCATCATCATCATCATCATCATCATCATCAAACCCTGTATGTATTTTTGCACAGAATAATTTCCTGAAACACTTTGGAATACATGAGTACTGCAGAAGAACTGTTCAAAATTCTTGATGTTGTATTATTCTTCCCGGTTGGGTTTCAGAAAGTGTGGAAAGCTCATTGATTCAACCACCCTCTCATAGAGGATCCAAAAAGTGTTGTGGATCTTGGGGTTTGGCAGACACACTTCAGTGTTAACCAGACATGGTGGCATGGACCACCTGGTTCTTTATGGCACACCCAGGCAGAGAACAGGTAGGGACAAGTATGGATCAGTTAGCTGACATATATATACTTACACCCTTTTTGCAGGAAGTTGTCCCACATTGGGGACAGGTGAAGGATGGGACCTGGATGATGCATATGCACAATGTCGTCCATGTCCTATTGTTCTCCCATCTCCAAGAGGCACAATTGCTCTGCAAATCATTGATGGGTTTTACTCTCAATGACTGGCAATCATGCAGCCCTCCCACCATACTCCCACACTTACCTGAGCTGTGTAGAGTCAGGAAATGTGATGGCCATGCTTCCTGCCCCAGACCAGCCTGGGAAGTGCTCAGCTGTGCTGTGGAAGGAAGAGGCATGGCCATAGTACCTCCTCCATTCCCGCAGGCAGCTGGTGTGGAGGGGAGTACCCTTGTTACGCCTCCTCTTGGAACAGTCTCTACTGGGATCCCTGCGGGACGCTGCCAGGATCCAGTAACCTGTGGAAAGGACCTTAGAACAAGGATAGAGATGCCTATCCAAGATTGACAGCAAGAAATGTCACCTGAAGTGCAATTGCTCATACCAGCTGGTTGTTGAGCTCCCAATCTGTTTTGCTCTTGTTCCAGGTTAACTAATAAAGCTGTGATCTTTCAGCCCAATTACATCTCCATATCTTGTCAGACTGCATGTGGGCTAGAGGTTAATGAAAGTTCCAGTCTGACAAAATATTTCCTCACCCCTGACACATTAAGAAGTTCATACTGGAATTGCAGATGAATTAAGCAAGCAATGCACTGGAATCATGCAGTTGTTTGGTTCAAGTCATTTCAACTAAGTGATATTTCACATTGTCAACACCTGACCTGGGCAATGAGACTGGTTATGTGTGCCTACCAGCTGTATAGGTGTGAAAGCCATGGTCTGATTGCACCAGTGCATAACCAGATTGATATTTATCAGACTATAATGAAGCGAGTCACTTTCTCCACCAACCCCTTGTTTGGAGCTACAAATCAGTCAGGCTGTGTGGCAGAGTAATCAACAATTGCTTCGTCACAAAGCCAGCTACCACTGCATGGACTAAATTTGAGGAATATCTAGTGGTAATTGGTGGATTTATGAATCACTGTTCCATTTGCTCAATTCCTGATCACAAAGCAAGGCAGATTTGATTGGGGCAGCATGCTTATCTCTGCGTAAGCTGAAGCTATAAAATAGATAGGCATTTTCAGTTCGGCATCAGACAGTTTTTTTTTAAAAGATGTCCTAACTGTACTATATGTATTGGAGTAGAGAGCCTTGCCCAATTGTCTTCTCCCATCTTATTTCTCTGTTGGTGACAGGCATTTCTCAGGTGTAAGCCACCTCCTGCATGACTATGTGGTTAAACCTGGCACGCTAGTATAATGCACAAAAAGCTTCAGGGAGCATGAAGCCCTGATTTTCCCTTTCAACCTAACAGAGGAAAATCTCTTGCTGTCAGGTCCAGTAATTGCTTGCAAAAAGAAGAAAGCAAGGAATATTTTGTCTGACTGCACCTCAAATGTATTCCACAAATGAAATACACAAATGCGGGTCTCACCTTAATACATTCTTCTAAGCCTTGAAATTCTGAAAGAAGCTTTTCCTTTCCCTGCAGATACTGGACATCATCCAGAGAATGGCAGGACTGTCTTTGTATGTGCAGCTCAGCAATCTCTTCCTCTTTTGTATATAAAAACAGCCTTCCAACAATGTGTTGCGTAAAAGCTATTTTTTAAAAAAATTAGGGGAAGCTTGGAATACAATTGGCAATGGAGCACTGGGGTGTGCGTGGGCTGTTGGAACAGTGGTGGATGGTGGCCTCCATGGAGGGGAATGGTAAATCTCCTTCAGCTTATAACTTGAACTTTAAAGAAATTACCAAAAGCGAGGAACTTATATACAGGATTCAGCACCTTGGCTAGCTTTCTTAAAGCTCATTCTAAAAACCTGGAGCAGATTCACTGCTGCCACTGGCATGGGGGACACCAGCCACCCACCGTGCTGGATGACCTACATCTTGAAGGATTCTGAGCTTTAACTGTTTCTCACAAGAGTCAGATAATCTATTATCCTGATCCCCCAGTCAGTTATTTCTAGAAAATTAAATCTAGCATATACACCACCTCCTAACTCCTGATTATGGCATAGACTTGCATAGTAATGTCTGATATCATTATTAGAACCTGCCATTTATCTCCATTTATTATTATCTACTTTTTCCATGTGTAATGGATGTTTTAAAAACCAGAGTGTTTAAATAGGTAGTCTGTACTGTTTTAAGTCTTAAAGAAGGTAACATTATTGGAATAGACTACTAATACAACTTATTTTTACATTACCTGGGAACAAAGCATCGGAATTTTACAAACAGAAAAAATGTTTTGTTAAAATAAGGTATGTATTGTATGAGGGTTACCATAAACTGGTAAAATCTAGCCACTGGTTATTATTGTATTTTGCATGTTAAATAAAAGTCTTTTAAAATATTTTTAATCATGTATAAATATGAACAAAATTACCTTCCTTCAAGACAGGCATTAGGGTATGTACTGTAAAGAAATTGTTTTGGTTATCCAGATGATTTGATTGTATTATTGATGATTACCTACAGATATCTAGAGATAGACAGAAAGTATAACTTTGGTGGTTCTTCTGGTTCCTCAATAACCTGTAGTACAGAGTGGACAAAATGGAGTCTGTGCCCTGCATGCCTCCCCAGCACCATTTTTGTGCACCCCAGGGGTCCCCATGGTTAAAAAAACCCTCCACATGCTCCCTAAGGAGTGTGAGGAGCATTTTCATCATGCTTTTGCCCCTAGACCATTTTTGGAAAACTGAAATGGAATAGGAATTGACTTCTGGTCACTGTTTATTGCTAAAAACGGTCTCTCCTAGGCCTAACATGGCTTGGGGTGGGACAATAAAACAAGCTGAAAATGACTCCATGAATTTGGGGGCAAATTGTTTTTCCTTTTTTTGCATAGGCAGGGGGTGGGATGGAGGTAGAGTCCTCCAAGTTTTCCTGGGGAGCTAATATAGCCCCCTACCTTCCCACATTTGCCCGCCTCTGTTTTAATACCATCAAATATGGTATCCTTCTAAATTTCCTGGATGGCCTGAATGCTGGGGAAAAATGATTCAGGACGTACCTCTCTAGCATTTTCATTGTAGTAGGAAATGGAGGTGTGGCAGGGACAGCGAACATTGTGGGCTTCCAGATGTTGCTTATAGTTCCTATAAACCTCTAACTATTAGCCACACTAACAAGACTTAAATTTGAATCCATAAACAACAAAAGGCTTTAAGTTCTGCTCCCTTGTGGTAGGGGAAAGTTGCTCTGAATCACAATTGTTCTACAGAGAGATGCAAAGTCAGTTTCTTCCAAATAAATGGAAGAAATTGAGGCTTTGAGGCTTTGCAATCAGTTGAGATGGATGGAAGCCCTTTCATCTGCTTTTGATCCTAAGTATGATGGAGCTGTGCCTATCTCTCTTCTTCTCCCCCTCCAAGGCCACGGCAATGGCAGTTGCAATGGAGGAGCAGATTTTCATCTGCTTCTGGGCCCAGGCATGATGGAGCTGTGCCTGCCTCTTCTTCTCTCCCTCCAAGGCCAGGACAGTGTTTCAATATTGCAATTTGTTTCATTTTAACATTGTAACTTGTGTTTTTATACGCTTGTAAACTGCCTTGAAACCCACTTTGGGGAGCAAGGTGAGATATAAATAAACTGCATTGATAAATAGTTCTTTAAGATGCCTAGGTGTTTTTCACACATCCTTTTCATTTTGGGGGGTGGGGGAAGCAACATGTACTGCATAATATACATGACAAACTTGGTGTTACCTGGATTAAAAATATGCAGCAGAATGCACACTCTCACAGATGAAAACTTTCCTCCAAGACATGTGCCAGGCAACATGTGCCAGGCAACATCTGAGTGTGTTCAAGATGGCAAAAGTTATTGATGAGAAAGAATGCAGAAGCCAGGAGAGGCTGTGGCAGTTTGCTTTTGCCTGAGATTACTGGGAAGGGCAAGATGCAACCCCTTCCCAGTTAATCAAGCATAAAAGTCTTCGCACTTTGAACTTAGTCTGTAGTACTGGAGGTAAGCTGAAGACAAAAGGGAAAAGTAGGAGGATGACAGAGAAAGTGGGACATTTTAAAAGCAGTGGAAATAAAAGTGGGTAGTCCCAGGGTTGTCCTTGTCAAATTGGAACAGCTGGGAAGTATGTAGATTGCAGCAACATACTCATACAATCTTGTTAAACTTCTGCCATACCATTTGATCTGGATGCCCGTTTGTCTCTGGGCACAATGCAAAGTGAGAATCAGCCTAGCGTAGTGGGTCTGAACATTGGACTGTTTCTGGGGACCTGGGTTCAAATCCTTGCTCAGCCATAGAAACCCATTGGGTGACTTTGAGTTAAGAGGAAGCCAATGACAAATCTCCCCCAATTTTTATGTCTTAGGCCATTTCCGGACGAAACTGTTATAGTGCTATGATTCCACTTTCAACATCCTATGGGATCCTGGGGTTTGCAGTTTCTGGCTGGCCGGCCCCTCCTGAAACTGCAAACCCTAGGATTCCATAGGATGTTGAAAGTGGAATTATAGCGCTATAACAGTCTTGTGCAGAAATGGCCTTAATCATCCACTTTAAAATAAATTATATAAATTAGCTTTCTCAGTCTTACATACTATATAATTTGAAATACTATGTCAACCATGCATGCTATGAAATATGAAATAGTATGAAATATTATAGCACAGATGATTCTGACTATAGTATTTAATAATGTGCATTTATACTTGAGGATCTAATTAATTTTTATGTCATCATCCACTTTAAAATTATGTAAATAATCTCTGGTCATTATTTTTGTTATCTTAATATTTATCTGTAACCCTGGTTTTGCACGTTCCTCCTTATTTGCATTAATAGCCATTCCAAGTCTTGTCCAGTTTCTGCTAGTAATATGGTGTCATCTGTATATGTTTAATTGTTGCTGTTCCTTCCTCTAGTTTTCACATCTCCCTGTTCTAAGCTTGCTTTCTGCATATATTCTGCATATAAATTAAACATACAGGGTGATATATTGCAGCCTACCTAAATACCTTGCAGATTGGAAACCATTCCATTTCTTCATATTGCATCCTGACAGTGGCCTCTTGTCTTGAGTACAGGTTACACATCAAGGCAATCAAATCTTGTGGTACACCAATTTCTTTTAGAACATATTTCATGATTGACACAGTCAAAGGCTAGTTGATTTTCTTCTGAACTTCTCTGGTATGCTCCATTATATAATGTAAGTTTGCAATGTGATCTTTAGTGTCTGTTCGTTTTCTGAACCCACTTTGAACATTTGCCAGTTCCCACACCGTATATGGTAAAAGTCTTGTAAAATCTTGCACTTTTCTTGCATAGGAAATTAACAGAATGATCTGATGGTTACTGTAGTCCTTGATGTACATTGGAATGTATATTGAGCTTTTCTAATCTGTTGGCCATTGTTTTGTTTTCTATATTTGTTGGCAGATTTTAATTAGAATTTTGACAGATTCTATAGCTTGAAACATCTCTATTGGTATGCCATCTGATCTTGGTGAGTTAGTTTTCCTAAGTACTTTGAAATAAGCTTCTGTGTCAGTTTCTAAAATTGTGGGTTAATTGTCAAAAGGCTCTTTCTTGAAAGAATCTGTCATCCTTTCAGCTCTTTTATATCACCTATAAGTGCATTGCTTCTATTGTCTTTTTATTTTGCCTTGTTCACATACTGTTTTCCCCTGTTGGTCATATAGCAACTCCACTGTTATTTTAAATTTCTCTTTGATTTCCCAGATCTTATGGAAGAAGTCTCTTATCTTTTTTTGGTCTTCTTTTCTTTCTTTGCATTAACTATTCTAATAGTTCTCTTCATTCCTACCTGCAAGTCGCTGAACAGTTGCATATGATCTTTCACCTTCTTTCTCTTCTTCTGGACCATAAATCTGGATATGAATATACTGATAGTCTTTCTCTGAACACATTGATACTAGTTGGTCAGACTTTGAATTATATCCCCTGATTGCATTTGCTACATCTCATTTCTTTGTCAACGGCACCCTATTTCTTAGATTTTCATTTCCTGAATAAAACACTGTGTAATTATCTGATTGAAAATGGCCCATCATCATTATCATCTCAAATATTGCAAAATATATATGTTCTATTTCTTGCTTTACAACATTTAGCTTCTCCTGATGCATGCTTCTCACATTCTATGTCCCTTCTGATCTCATCTTCCATCATGATCTTTTGTTTCATTTTGAATTGTCTCATCACAGAATTTTAAAAGTAAAAGACATCATAAGTGGTTTATCACTGCTGTACAGTACTAATAAGAATTCAAAGATATAGTTGTGTTGGGTCCCATCCTCTCCCATCCCCAGGTGGCACCGTCATGCCACAAGTCATTGATGGGTTTTCCTCATCAATGACAAGCGACTGCATCATCATTCCATTGTGTGCCTGCAGTTACCTTAGCTGTAGAGGCCCTGGAAGTGCAATGGCTGCTCTTCCTGCCCCCGTGCAGGCTGGGGGAGTACCCGGCTGTGCTGTGGCAGGAAGAATCGGGGTCATTGTGCTTCCTTCTGCAGCGAGTGAGCCAGTGCAGAGGGGAGCATTGGCATCCAGGCTCCCATCTTGGCAAAGCCACTGCCAGAATGACACTGGGATGACCCCAGCCCTAGGTAAGTTGCAGAAAGGACCAGAGAGAAAGAAGTTGGCAACATGATCTTTTGCAAGCAAAGTCTACTTCATCTGATACGTGGAGTGAAGTTCGCATTCACACATACAATCTATTCATTCATAGCTATAAAGGTCTGTTTCTAGGTGCTCCCTAGGGCAGCAATTCACCTTTTAAGCAGGTTGTACAGCCCTATTACACTATTTCACACTCCAAATTATTGATTTTCACAAAACTAGAAATGGATTTTGAACATATTCAGTTTCTGGAGAGGGCTGATATAACTTGGAAGGCACATAACAATAATAAACACCCATAAACTGTATTTTAGTCATTATGATGCCATAAGGATATTTAAGGTGCCATAAATAATTGTAGCTCTTCACTTTAAGATAACAAGAAATTTTGGAGGTTTTTTTTGTCCTGCTTCTGCTTTTGTTTTCAGGTTTTTTTCAGTCATGCTGAAGAGCAGATCCATTGAAATCAACGAGACCTTACACTTCTGATTTTATTTGAGTCCCATGGTTTCCACTGGGAATGACGAAATCTAGACTAACCTTTCAGTTGCAAACTTCTACTCATTTTCCTAGAAGTCAGTCCCAGTGAACTCTTACTAATTAGCAAGAGCTGTAGCCTGTTTGTTGACTAAGACTACAGGGAGCACACAACTCCCTAATAGCAATAGTTTAACTGGCTGCTGGTCCATTTCCAGGCAGAATTCAAAGTGCTGGTAAAGACCTATGAAGCACTTGATGGGGCAGGTCCAGCCCATCTCCCTCTAGGAGCCTGCCTGTGTGTTGAGAACCTCTGAAGAGGCCCTTCTCTCAGTTTTCCCACATTCCCAATTATATTTGGTAGGATCAAAAGAGAGTGCCTTCTTTGTGGTTGCTCCTAGATTTTAGAAGTCCCTCCCTCAGAAGACAAAGATGGCTCCTCTCTGCTGTCCTTCCACCACTGAGCTAAAACTTTTCTATTCTGACAGGCTTTTAGGAATTGACTGAAATTTCTCTGCTAATGGTGTGCAGTCATGTTGATTTTTATCATCAGTCGTTTAAATAATTTTAACTTTATAGATTTTGACTTGTATTTTAAAATGACTTTTTACTGTTGTTTGGTAGATATTTTAATCTGTATTTTTTTTTTTTTGTAAGCTACCTAGAATCCCAAGAGTGGGGGAAATGGCAGGGTATAAATCAATAAAATAATAAAATAGTAAATAAGAAACTGCAAGAACCTTTGCATCGTTGGAAACAACTCTCAAATCCACTTGTTGGTGTTATGTGCCTTCAAATAATTTCCACCTTACGGTGACCCCAAGGCAACCCTATCATGGTTGTTTTTTTTTGAGGCTGAGAATGTGTGATGAGCCCAAGGTCACCCGGTGGGTTTCCATGGCTGAACAAGGAATCGAACCCTGGTCTCAAGGGTCGTAGTCTAACACTTAAACCGCTACACTAGGGCTTTTCAAATGGTGTGTCATGACACATTAGTGTGTCACCTGTAGTGTGTTGGTGTGTTGCCTCTCCAGTGAAAAACACCCCCCACCCAAGCCTGGCCCACTGCCATCACTCTTGCTGGGGCCTTTCTGCAGCAAGAGCAATAGCAGCAGGCAAAGCCTGGGTGTGAGGGGGCTTTCTTTCCCCCTGCCATCATTCTCGCTGGGGTCTTTCCTGGTGAGAGCGATGGCAACAGGCCAGGATCGGGTGCGGGTTGCCTTTTCCCACCCTAGTGATATGCCTCTGGGTACCTCCAATTTGCTAGTAAAACTGAATTACTGTGTTGCGAAATGATGCATGTTGAAAAAGTGTGTCACCAACATGAAAAGTCTGGAAAGCTCTGCACTACACCATGCTGGCTCTCTCAAATCCACTTCTGCCTCTCTACAATGAAGTGAATAGATCCTGAAATGAACAAGTGAATAAGATTTATTTATGTCAGCAGTGGGTAATTTCATTGGGTCTGGGGACAGTTTGCTCTCCCTGTTACACTCCTTCAGATTTCCTGAAAGGAAGGCAGACAATGCTACCAGCAAAAAACCCAAATTCTCTAAACTGGACTGATTATGCATAGCTTTGATTGTGAGCTACCACTAGATGTCAGCAGAGAACACAGGTTAACTAGAGGCACCCTGGCAGGTCTCAGAAGTGTTGACAGTAACCAGTTTTGTTTTGTTTTTAAAAATCAAAATAAAAAAAGCACCTGTGGTTTTGTATTTATTGATGCAACTGTATGTTTTTCATAAATGCAGCAGTACATGAAACATAAGGATGCTAATAAATAAAGTGTTAGCACTGGCTTTCTGCACCAGATGAGAAGCTTTGAGCTTACATCTGACTGCCACTCAGAAGAATGCTGCCCAAAAAGATGGTCCAGGGACATGGATCCTTCTACTCCTGGTCCCTGGAGAGTTTCCAGGAAATAAACAATTGTGTCAAATGGGCACAAATATTATTGGCTGGGATCCTGCTAGGGATGGTAACAGTTTTCATGAGGAAGAACAGACAAGCTAGGAGAAGCTGCACTTTGCTTTTGTGTGAGCCTACTGGGAAGGGCAAGATTCTATGTCTTCTCTTCTCTCCAGTACTGCTAAGTGTGAACTACTTTTGCACTTCCAGTTCAGTTTGAATCCTAGGTTAGAAACTTGCCAGGAGGTATGGGACCCTTTTGTGCTAGATCTCTTGGTGGATTCTGGATCATCCATCTAAGATAGGACTAGAAAGCACTGTTTTACAGTTGGCTCCAGTTTACCTTGAACAATGAATTCAGCAGGGACTCCAGTGACAACCTGGGGCCTAAATACCTTAAATGCACCAGATCCTGTCTGATCTTGGGGGCTAAGCAGGGTCAGTCCTGGTTAGTACTCACGTGAAAGACTGCCAAAGAATACCACATGCTGTAGGCTATATTTTAGAGGAAGCATTCTCTAAGTATTCTTCGCTTTAAAAAAAACCCCTATGAAATTCATGAGGTCATCAAAAGTCAATTCCATCTTGTCTACATGTGATTTAACATATATATGAAATAACTGGGATCAGTCGTTTGGGATTTGGTATGATCAGTATAGTGATGACACCCAGTCTGATATCTCTTTCTCATGTAAATCCAAAGAAGCTGTTCTAGTTCCAAACAAGTTCCTGATGCCACAAATGTGTGGATGAAGGCAAACAAATTGAAGCTTAATCCAAACAAAATAGAAATGCTCCTGGTCAGTCAAAAAGCAGATTCTCTCTCTTTTGGATGAGGTCATACTCAGCTGAAAACTCAGGTTTACAGTTTTGGTATATTTCTACATGCAACCTTGAACTTGAATACCTAAGTCCTGTAAGGTGTCCAGGAATGCACTTGCAGAGGTAAAGCTTGTGCATCAATTATACCCAGTCCTAAGGAAATGAGGTGCCAGCCACAGCAACACATGTCATAGACATATCCTTGGTAGACTGACAAACTGTACACAGGTTTGCCTTTGAAAAGAATTTAGAAAGATTAGCATGTTAAGAACACTGCAACTAGAATCTTGATGAGGGCTGGTTATAGAAAGAATTCAATATTTTATGACAATTCCATCAGCTACCAACTGTTTCAAGCAAAAATTTTAAATGATGGTTATGCCTATAGAGCTTTATATGGATTGGGTACAGGCTTTGTAAAAGAAAATAGGCATACATCAAGGTTTAAGATCTTTATTGCTGGTCCTTCTCTCAATCTAATTTTTAGCGGGGATGCAAAGGAAAGATTTCTCATGGTCTCTCTCAGACATTGGAATTTGGGAGCTAGGCTGGCCCCCCTTCTTTATTGTCCTTCCATAGGCAAATAACATTTTACTCAAAAAAGCCATTGGCCTTTAAACTAGATTATAATTGAATATTTCTTTCTTTCTTTGTATTGTTGTGTTTTTAATTTGTTATCTGTTTTTTAAAAAATTTCTTTTTCCTTGAATTCTTCAGTCATTTGCTACCATTAGCACTAGTTTGGGCAGAAAGATTTGCTAAAAATTTAATAAAGAAATAAATGAGTTACATTAACCTTGCTTCTTTGAATTGGCATACAAAGAACATTCAATAATGTTGAAAAATGGTTGAAAAACGTTTCCTGAGTGTTGGGAAAACCTGATGATGGAGAATGCTGGACTGATGAGAATTTTAGCAGTTCAGAACTTAAGCTGTGCAAATTTCACAGTGGAGGTGGGCACAGAGAACAACATTTTCTGCATACACACAAACACACACACACTCAAACCCCCATCACATACAAAATTTGCACAGATTAAGTCCTGAAATACAAATAGTCTCTAGGTTACATATTCAAAACTCCCCAACAGGAGGCTGGTCATTTTATTTATCTGATTTATTTATCTGATTTAAACTCTGACTTTTTCCTGAAATGGAACTCAAAGCGGCTTACAATATGTTAAAACAAACTAGCTAAAACTATACAAGATACAAGAGTATCTAATACAAGAGTACAACTTTTTAGATATTAATTAAAAAGCAGTTTAAAAGCATAAAACACATATCACATATTAAGAATAGCACACATATGTCTCTGTCAATCGTTCAGCTGGAGGCCTGTTTAAACAAGAAGTTTGCTTGCTGTTGAAAAGAGAGTGGGGGGCCAAGTAAGCCTCCCTCAAAGGGAGTGTTACCCTGATTTTTGGGGGTTGGTCCCTGATTTGCTCTAAAAATGCCAAAATTGGGGAAATTAGCAGAGCACTGGCTTTTAACAATGCAGAGGGCAGGGTAACACCTAGTGAGATCTTTTAACCCAATGTCTATGAAATCAAAAGAACCGGGCTAAAAGTTCAATCAAGATACTTTATTAAAAAATGTATTCAAACACACTCACTCAGAATCAAATGCTCACACAAGCACACAAGGACTATTGAAATGGAAAGAGGTGAAAATTGGCAGGGGAAAAGTGGAGGGAATGTGAAGAGGGGTAGTACTGTACCTGTCCAGAAATCTTCGACTGGGAAAAAGACAAGCAGAGAGAAAAACTCAGCATAGGGGAAGGGCTGAGGGGAGCCTTAACCAACAGAATGACAGCCTGACAGTCAAGTCTGGGAGAACTCTGAAATGGAGTTTCAAAAAGGGGGTCTAGTTATAGAGCCAAACATGCCTTGGGAGCAGACCCTCTTCCTGGAAAGAATAATGGCTGAAACTGGAGGATGATGGAGGCGTGATAGCTGCCTGATGGCTGCATGATAGTTGCACCGGGGAACTGGACCTTACTTTGATATGCCTTGCTTTGTTCCAAGTATTCCAGGAGGAATCAGACAACCTCTCTGAAGTATTGTTGTGCTGATGACCCATTACCTGTGCCTATGTGCCTTTCCAAGGTTTCCTGTGTAGACGTGACAGAGGAAGTTTTGAGTCTTTGATCTTTTGTCCGATCATTAGCCTGACTGTCCACGTACAAACCTGGCCACCTCTGGCTCAGATGAATTTTAATATCAAAATTATACTCCCTGGGATAGGGTCTACTTGCGGGGTAACAAGAGATCCATAGCCTATGGCAGAGCTTTCCAAATTTTTCATGTTGGTGACACACTTTTAAGACATGCATCATTTCGTGACACAGTAATTCAGTAAGTAATTCAGTAAGTGGAGGCAGCTCCTCCCCAAGCCTGGCTCACTGCCACCACACTTGCTGGCATCTTCCTCAGCCTGGGGCAGTGGCAGCAGCAGCAGAGGAAGCCCCTCCACCCATTATGTTCACATTACACACCAACATGCTGCAGGCAACACACTGATGTGTCATGACACACAGTTTGGAAAGCTCTGGCCTATGGTGCTAGTTGCTGGCACATTAGTGGAAAAAAAAACCTTGTTCCCCATGTCTGATAGCTAAAGACACACTGATCAAGATGGGATTTTGATGAGTATGAGGAAAAATAGAACAGAACTTTTTAAAATTTTCAGTTGCAGGTTGTTGGTTGCAAGCACTTAACTTGTTATACCTTATCAGCACAAGGAAACAATATTGTGCACACACAGAGACACAAAAACCCACCATATGAAAAATTTGTGCAGATTAAATCCTTAACTACAAATAGTCTTCAAAAGCTGTTCAGTAAAAACTACTCATTGCTTTCTGTGAGAACAAAGTCAGTAAAGGCTTAAATCCATATCTTTGAACTGTTTTCCAACTGTTGCTTTAGAACAAAACCCGACAAAATTAATTTGGAGTGGCTTCCCCAGCAAGAGGGGAAAAGAAACCTATCCTTCACACAACCTGGGTACTTTTGCCTCTGACTTATAGTACACAAGAGCAGTCTTCTCCTGTGAAATGAAAAGCAACTGTGTGATCTTGTCAAGATGATCCATTCTGATTATTTTTGTTACATACTTGCTCCGAAGAGTTTTTGATGGCCTTTGATGGAAGGGCAAGTGGCTATGATACTTTAGTCATGGTGAACGTCCATCAGGTTGATTTTTTGTCAGGTGGACAATAAATGCACGCAAGAATATCTCAAGCCCCATACCCATTCTGCTGATGGAAACCACTCCTTTAATGGAACCACAATATTGGATATCAGCTGTTTTGGATGACAATAATAATTGTGCTTAACTGTATATCCTTATTTATACCCCACATTTACCCATTAAAAAGCAAAAGATAATAACTGCACGCTAATAAAGCCCTCTGCACACTAATAAAGCCCTCTCCCTGTAAAGCAATTAGTTCTGAAAAATCTGTTAGAAAATCCTTCTCAATCAAGCATTCTCTTTAATACCCCTCATCTATTTAGTATTAGAGCAATGGAGCTTTAGACAGTATGGGTTTTCTGAATGCTTCTGTCCCACACATGCTTTCTGTAGAAATTTTCCCACTTGCCCAGTCACCCACTGTGGGGATATATCTAAGCAACCACAGCATATGACCACAGGACCTTCCAGGTGTGTTTGAAAAGCACAAAAAGGAGTCCTTCCTTTCTCTTTCTTCCTCCTTCCTTAAGATGGTCAGTGTAGGCTTTGCTCCTCTTCTTGAAACTTTTCTGTGGTTAGCCAGGGCTTAGGAACTGCATGTGTACATATGTACCCATAAATGTAATTGGTAAAGTGTTAGCAATGAACATTGCACAGTGCCTGTTTGCCTTATTTTCTTAAACCAAGTCTCAGAGAGACCTGAGTGATTCAGCACTTCCACTTGGGAACTCTATTAAAGGAGACTGAGGCCATTTCTGCACTACACTGTTATAGTGCTATTATTCCACTTTCAGCATCCTATGGAATCCTTGAGTCTGCAGTTTAGGGATGGACATTTAGAATTCTCAGCCAAAGAGCTCTTTGGCCTCAGCAAACTACAAACCTCAGAATTGCACAGGATGTTGAAAGTGGAATAATACCACTTATAACAGTGTAGTGCAGAAATGGCCTTAGTTGAACCAGTCTTCATCTTTCCCCTGGGAATATACTTCTAATCCAACAAAATCTGATGGAATAAAAAAAGATCTTTACCTACCAAAGGAAGGACAATGTGGAAAGAATCAGTCTATTCACCATAGGAAGGGAGTGCTGGAGCTAGGGTGAAATATGAAGCCATTGACCTGACTGCTTGTAGAATCATAGAAATGATTCTACACACGGGCCATCCAGTCCAATCTCCCGCTATGCAGGAACACCCTCAAAGCACTCCCGACAGATGGCCATCCAGCCTCTGCTTAAAAACCTCCAAAGAAGGAGACTCCACTACACTCCGAGGCAGCAGATTCTGCTGCTGGACAGCCCTGACTGTCAGGAAGTTCTTCCTGAGGTTCAGGTGGAATCTCCTTTCCTGCAGCTTGAATCCATTGCTCCTCGTCCTGGTCTCTGGAGCAGCAGAAAACAAGCCCCCTCCTTCCTCTACATGGCATCCCTTCAAATATTTAAACATGGCTATCATGTCCCCTCTTAACCTTCTCTTCTGCAGACTAAACATACCCAGCTCTCTAAGTCTATCCTCATAGGGCATGACTTCCAGGCCTCTCACCATTTTGGTCGCCCTCCTCTGGACTTGCTCCAGCTTGACCATGTCCTTCTTGAATTGGGGTGCCCAGAACTGGACACAGTATTCAAGATGGGGTCTAACCAAAGCAGAGTAGAGTGGTACCAGTACCTCCCTCGATCTAGACACCATACTCCTATTGATGCAGCCGAGAATTGCATTGGCTTTCTTGGCTGCCGCATCACACTGCTGACTCATGTTCAGCTTGTGGTCTATGAAGACTCCTAGATCCCTTTCACACGTACTGCTGTCTAGCCATGTGTCCTTACAGGTAGGATTACATGGGGGTGGTGGGGGGAAGATGTTGGCAGGGATGTAAATTTCACCCCAAACGTCCCTGCATGCCTGGCAGCTTGCCAGACCTTTACTTGTTGAGAGCAGAATTCTGTATAGGTCTTGGTAGTTATGTTCAATTGATTGTAGTTGTGTTCAATTGATTGCCTTGTCCCCTGTCTACCTACCCAGCAGGAAGATCCCATGCGTGTGTTTTCTCTCCTCCCACTATGATCCTATGGTCCTATGATCTTAAATCTTAATAAGCCACGGTTCTTGATCACAGGAGTGAGGTGAATGTGAATTCAGAGCTATAGATATTGTTTTATTCTCAATGTATGAAGAAACCTTCTTGGATGTTTAGCGGCTAGGGCTTATTGGCACACCTTTTTGCTTGCTTCCACTTTACATTTAAATACAGTTGTTAATAATAATGTAATTTTTCATTATATTTCTTCTCAAAGGTAGCAATGAGTAATTTCAGCCATTTTCTTCCTGCTGTGAGAAAATCTTTGAAAACTATGCAGTCTTCAAAGGCTATTTGCAATTCTGGACTTATTCTGTGAAAAAAAATCCACGTGGTTGTTTTGTGCAGAAAACAGAAGCACCTTTTCTCTGCTGAAAATAATATTGCAATGCAGAAATATTAATTCCTATGCAACAATGCTGTTTCCTGCGTAGAAGTAAGTAGGGATTTATTCTGAGTAAAATTTGCATATTGTTGATTTGCATAGAAAACACCATTTTATATACAGCACTTTATGTACATGAATTAATATTTATGTGTTGAAATACTATTTTCCAGGCAGAAAAGACTGATTTCTGCACAAAACAATCACACGTGAATTTCACACAGAATAAGCCCAAAACTGCAAAGATTCTTGTCAGTCCAGGATTCTTCTCATCACAGCTTCTCAGCACTTGAAAAACATGTCACACAAAGACCTGATGTGGATTTCTGCACAGAAAAATATTCCTGAAAAAATGGTTAGGCTGTCTGAATACCTGTAAAAGTACGTGAAATCCTTGCCACTATATTATTCCTCCCATCTGGATTTTATGTGGGTTTGAGAAACTTAAACATTCTTAAACTTAAAAAAATGCTTTCATTATATCCCTGGTGGCATGCTCCAATATATAACCTAGGCCATTTCCGCACTAGACTGTTATGGTGCTGTGATTCCACTTTTAACATCCTATGGAATCCTGGGGTTTGCAGTTTAGGGAGGGGCCGGCCAGCCCCTCCCTAAACTGCAAACCCCAGGATTCCATAGGATGTTGAAAGTGGAATCACAGCACTATAACAGTCTAGTGCGGAAATGGTTCTAGATATGGGAGGTCACACAGTGTGCATGCTTTCTCTTATCATCAGTCATAGTGCTGCTGACTTTCCAAAATGAAAAAGTAAAGGCAAAAAGGCAAAATGAAAAAGTAAGGTATTCCTACTGTTATCCCCATCAATGATTGGGGATATCAGTGGAATTTCTCCCCAAACCTCTCACTTTCCCAACTGGGAAGGCCAGTGCTATGTATGGCTTGGAGAAGGAACCTCCTCAAGTACTTGGGAGAACATCCACAGGCTGGAAGGTTTGCAATGAGTAGAAAATGAGTTGAGTTGCGGGCTCCATCACAGGCCTGGTTCCCTTCCTGGGAATGACCAGAAGTCTCAATTGTTCCTGACTTTTAGGAGGTTAATCAACTTCTTATTTTGGAGTGCATTTGAGCTATGAAGAGTTTTCCATGGCTTTTAATGTTGATAACTAGGCACATTTTAATTGCCTGTACACTTTAATGTTTTGCTGTGTACTTTAATGTTTTGTTATCTTCAGGATCCAAAGCAGCTGAAGAGTAGGTTAAAAATATAAAAAAGGTAAAAAGTAGGTATTTAACTAACCTGTAGAACTGCTTAGATATAGAAGGGGTCTTTGTCTCCATGGAGATGAGTGTCAGGGAAGGCTTGATGAACTCAAGGTGCTTAAAAAACAGCAGTGACAGGGAAACAGAAAACACAACCTTGCATTATCGTTCAACATCTATTTATGCTGTGATGCCCTAGAGCCTGACACAAAAAGTAGTTGTGTCAGGAGCATTAAACTTCAGATCTTTTTCTTCAAATTGCATTCCATACATGAAATCTACATTGTACTGCATGGAAAATTTGTTTTGTCGCATTCTTATCTTGAGAAAGATATTTATAAGACTAGCATCATCACCCGTTACCGACTAATCTTCATAATGGGAATATGAATGCTTCATATTCAAGTGACTGATTTTAAGAATCATGTGTGGGAGAGACTGGTCTGAGGAGCTGGGAGGGTCAAGGGCTGCAAAAAAAGAGCCTCGGAGAACCACTTGAGGCCCCATGGATGCATGTTGCCCCCTCCTTATCTAGAACATAGAAGCCTTGATCGAGAGGCCATTTGTCCAATGCCTAGGTAAAAGGTCAGGCAAAGATGGGAATTAACAACAGAAAGCTGTCTTAGGAAATTGCAAGTGAAGTCAAGAGCTTAGTTTTTTCTCTGCCTGTTTCCTTCCCTGAAATTCACTTTGCCTGCTCACAGCAGGTGGTGGCAATTGTTACAGGGAGTGTGTGAATTCAAATGCTACAATCATTTGGACCACCTTGCTCTGGACACTGTAATTCACACAGATCCAGTAAATGTACACTTGATGCCTACTTATCCTTATTGGATACATTTCAATTTGTGCAGGCTGAGGCTGTGGACAGGATACTTGGGAAATGTGAGAGCCACCATGTGTTTAGTGGACCTTGCTCCTCCTGGCTCTTAAAAACAGCCAGAGGGGGACTGGCTGAGTGGATCAGTGGAGTAGTGAATGCTTCCCTACCGCAAGGCACATTTCCATCTTTCATATATATGAGGCTGTTATTTAAAAAACAAAACAAAAACCTTCTCTTACTCCTAGCATACAATTATCAGCCAGTCTCCAATATCTCCAATATCTTTACCTTCAGCAATTTTTTTACAGCCTGTGGTGGCCTCTCAACTCCAGGAGTTTCTGGACAAGACTAATTATCTACACACTTTTCAATCTGGATTGAGGCTTGGCTATGGGGTGGAAACAGCTTTGGTAGGTTGGTAGATGACCAAGGTAAGAAGTATGTCCTTGTTGGTTCTACTGGGCCTCTTGGGAGCTTATGATCATGGTATCGCTCTGGGATGGAACTTGCGGGCACTGTTCTACAGTGGTTCTTGTCTTTCTTTGAAGGGCAAACTCAGAAGGTGGTGATGACAGATTCTTGTTCAACATACTAGCTTCCCACCTAATTCCAGAGACACTGTTCCTGTACTAGACCAGTATTTGCTGTCAGTGATGGCCTGGATTAGGGTGAAGTAATTGAAACATAAGCCTGACAAGACAGAAGTTCGCCAAATCATCATAAGCCAGAACAGATATTTCTGTTCTGTTCTGTTTCTGTACTCCTTGTGAAATCTCAGGTTCCCAACTTGAGCATTTTCTTGAACTCAGCCCTGAATCTGAAGGCTCAAGATGTGATGGTGGCTAGAAGTAATCTTGGCACAATTAAAGTTAGTGGGTCAACTGTTCCTATTGCTGGAGCTGTCAGATCTGGCCACAGTAACACATGTCTTAATTACATTCTGTTTGACTACTGTAACACATTCTGTGTGAGACTATCTTTGGAAATTGTTTGCAAGCTTCAGCAGGTCCAAAATACTGCAGCCAGCCTGCTGACAAGGGCTGGTTACAGGGCTCATATCATTTCTCTGTTGATCCCACTATTGTTGTTGATCCACCTTTGCACATATGGCAAAGACATGGGAGAGAAACTTCTCAGTGGCTGGTCTCAGGTGATGGAACCCTCTTCCATAAGAGATCTGGTTGGAACCCCTGTCTGTCCTCTTCTCATCAGCAAACAGAGACCTTCTTATTTAGACAGGCCTTTGCTTCTCAGATCATGTGGCAGAAGGTTGTTTTGAGGGTGGTGTGCTATGCACCTGTCTTTTGTCTCTTTAATTATGGTTTCAGTGTGTTTAAACTATTTTTAATCTTGTGTTTTTTTGACAGAATTACTTGATTAATTGCTTTTTAACCTTTATAAAATAAGATTTTAGCTAATCTTTGTTTTAATTGTTGTAAGCTGCTCTGAATTCTATGCTGAAAGAATAGTGGGCTATACATTTCTCTCTTCTATCTGCTCCCCTCTGTTTCTCTAGCTTTGGAAAGCTTTTTAGACAAAATTGCCCTCCATCTGAGGGCATCCTTCTCTTAAGGATCCATTGGGGAGAGCCAAGGAAAAAACATACTGCTAGGTGCTCAACAGACCATAGGCACAATAACATGTGGCTCTTTTTGTTGCATTTGGTGCCCAAGTGTTTAAGGTAAATTGAAATGTCAAACCATCAGAAGTAGCATTTGGTGCAGAATGTTAGAGATAGTAGTGTATTTCAAAAACAGATTAATTAGCATTTGCAAGCAGAACCTTAACAACAAGCAGAACCACTTCCCTAGGGTCTAGCAGAGAAATAAAGCAGGCATACAGTTCCTTGGTAGAAATTTCTGAAATAGGTTTACTTATAGGTACTAACAGCTTCCCAATATCTCATGGTGAGAAGCTCTGTAACACATGCAGTGGCAGAACTTGGAGTATGTGGAGGGGGAGCAGGAGGGGGTGGGGCTACAGCACAAGGGGCATGGCCGCTGTGCACGGGGACCTGGCTGTGGTGCATGGGGGCATGGCCAAGGCACACAGGGGTGTGGCTACAGGCCAGGATGCCCCCAAAACATTGCTGCCTGGGGCAAATTGCCCCCCACCCCCCACATCCCTATGTGATCATGCAATCTCCAAATATGGAGAAGAGCGAGAACTGCAAAGTTCAAAATGGAGGGCAGAGCTTTCAAAACTGTGTTGAGACATGCTAGTGTGTTGGCTGCAATGTGTATGTGTGCTGTGCAAATGGAATGGGTGAAGAGGCTTCCTCTTCTGCCAGCACTGCTGCTCCAGGTCAAGGAAGACCCTGGTGAGGGCGGCAGTGCACCAGGCCCAGGTGGAGAGGCTGCATCTCCCACTGCTGCTGTCACTGCAGTCACCCCAGGCTGAGGAAGACCCTAATAAGGGCAGCAGCGGTGGCGGGACAAGCTCAGGTGGAGGGGCTTTCTCCACTTATTGAATTACTATGTCGCGAAATGATGCTTGTCTAAAAAGTGTGTCACCAACATGAAAAGTTTGGAAAGCTCTGCCAGGCAGTTATTTTTTAAAATGCTATTCTTATAAACAGCAGAGCCTGACAGGCAGAGTCAAAAATAATTTCAATATATAAAGGAATTACAAATACCAATGGGCTTAGTTTTGCATAACTCTACATTTGTTCAGGCTACTAGATTGTGTTGTTGTTCTGTGCTTTCAGGTTGTTTGTAATTTAAGTGATGCTGAGAAGAACCTATCACAAGATTTTCTTGGCAAGATTTGTTTAGAGTGGGTTTGCCCATGCTTTTCTCTGAGGCTGAGAGAGTGTGGCTGCCCAAAATCATGGCGTGGGCTTCCATGGCCAAATAGGGATTTGAAACCTGGTCTCCAGAGTTGTAGTCCAGTGCTCGAACCACTACAGCAGTCTAGCTCATTAGATTGTGAGCACGTGCCTTTTCAAAAGATTCAGGGCATGTACACCAGAGAATCTTATATTCCATGATGATTATGCTGCCAGAAGAAGTTAGTGAAGGTGGTGTTGTATTTCAGCATGCTTTGAGCTAGCAGTTGTTATAATATTTAACCTTAACCTGGCAGGTGTATATATGTGTGTGTATTTTCCAAGGAAAAGAAAGTTTCCTGTAGCCATCAAAGCTCACAGAGAAAGGTGCTTCTATTTTCTCAGCTTGTCATCTTGTATGGAAATTGGCAACATCATGGGTGTGTGTGTGGTGGTGGTGGCGGCAAAATCTTAAACTGTTGCTGCTGTAAAACAACTCCCCAAACAAAATTTATCTATCTATTTAATTTTTTTTATTCAGTTTATACCCTCCCTTCCTCCCTTCAAGGGACTCAATGTGGCCTACAAAAATTATAATAAGTGTTTAGCTAAAAATGTACTATTACAAAAGTTAAGCTTTTGAAAACTGGTTTTGACAAAGGTTAGTTTTTGGAAACTGATTTTAACGACAACAACGACAACAAAAAAGGCTTTTGTGGTGCTGTACCATTTTAAATCTGTTTTAAAGTAAGATTTTCATTGAGTTTAATTCTGTTGTTATTTAATACTGTTTTAATCTTGATCTTTTATGTTTAACCCATAGTCAGTCCTCCACATTCATTAGGGTTATGGGCACAGGACCCCCACAAAAGTGGAAAAACCACAAATAATAAAATGTGTGTGTTTCTGTGGGAAGGGGGCAGAGGCATGATGGGGAGAGTGGGCACACAGGGCCCAAGTCAGGTCAGGTGTGGTTTTCAAAAAGGAAAAAGAAGTGAGAAAGAGCTTTACCGTAAGAAAAAATGGAAGGAAGGGAGGGAGGGAGAGAGGGAGGCAGGCAGGCAGGCAGGCAGACAGGCAGGCCAGTTTGGAAAAGGATTTGGTGAAGAAATCAAAACCTTTTGATGCCTTTTACCATCAACAAGAAATGAATCACAAATAATACAGAACTTTATGGCATGCTATAGTAATTCCTCCACATTTGTGAATTTGACCTTCATGTATTTGATTATTTGTGGATTATTTGCTGCTACCTCTGCTTCCCGCTTGCACTCACTTACATGCACAGGAGGGTGTGGGGAAGAGGGCAGGCATACACATGTGTATGTTCCTTCATAATCAGTCAGGTGTGCTGGGGATAAAGATATGGGACAGGGGAGTGGGAGGAGAGAAGACACACGCATGGGATCCTCCTGCTGGGTAGGTAGGCAGGGGATAAGGTGATCAGATGGGGGAGTGGCAGGACGGAAAGCACATGTGTGCCTTCCCTCACTCACTCACTCAAGAGGGCGGGGGAAGATATTTGCATTTTTTCATTTTCACAAGGGTCTCGTTCCCTTAATTCTCATGCATGTGGAGGGCCAACTGTATTTCCAAGCTTTGCTGAATTGCTGGCAGCCTCTGCTAATACTAGCAGCCAATACTAGGAGCCACTACCCAAACAGTGGTGCTTTCCGCACCGGGGTATTAAAACGGTGCAGAGTGACCTCTGATGGAGGTCATCTGCACCGTGGAGTGGATTGGGGCAGACTACTTTTCCTAGTTCCACACCTCAATCCGCTCCAAATCGACTGGAACTGGTGGCACAGCATGTTTTTTAAAAACCTCTTTTCAGAAGTTTTTAAAAAGCACAAAGTGTGCAGCCCTGTGCAGCTCCGTTGCTGCGCTCCGGTGCAGATTTACAGGTGTGCACTGGTGCATGCCTGCAGATCTGCTGGGAGTGGGCTTCCAGTTGGTGAGCTTCTCCGGCTGGTGGAGAGCCTCTGCCAGCCGGAAGCCGACATTTTGGACGCAGAAGCCGCCATTTTGGATGCCGGAGGACTGCGGAGCAGCAAGCTTGCGCTGCTCCGCATGGCGACGGACTTACCCGGCTGCTGGTAAGCTCCGTTTTAGCGCATTTCCCCCCGTTTCCCCCTCCACATGCGGAAAGGGCCAGTGACTATGTTCTTACACAGATTGGCCCTCTGCAACTACCACTGTTTTCTAGTTATCTAAATCTTTGTTAATTTCATTCTTGAAGGAAGCAAGATTTTAGCGATTTTCTTCTTCCTGCAAGAACACTGTGCAATATTTGAAGATTATTTAAAGTTTGAGATTTATTCTGCACAAGTTAATCGTGGTTTCTGTGCAGTAAATTCTGTAGTGTACAAAATTCACATTTTTTAAATGCAGAAAACAGTATTTTTATGTGCAGGAAACGACTTTATGCACAGAAAATGTTTTTGTACAGAAATCTTATTTTCTGTGAGGAAAAAGATGTTTCCTCCACAGAAAATGCTATAGAAAAAAATGTGTACATTTTGTGCAGACCTGAACTATCCTCACCAAGATTTCTTAACACTTGGAAAACACATTTTTCACCATTTTTCAAAAGTTAGCATTCAGCTGCCCTACAATGATAGTTCCTGCCAATCAGAAATTTCAACTATTGATACTGCTTGCAGTGAATGTTACATTATGTGTTACAGGTTTGATTCTAGTTTTGATTTTGTTTTCCTTTCCTTTCAATTTAATTTATTTTTTCTCTGGTCTAAATGCTGGGACCACTCATCTACCCCTACTGATCTGCCTGCCAGGTCATGCTTTTTCCCTATTAGGCACCTTCACCTCTTCCTCTTTTACATAAGTCTGATCATCCAGGAAAAGATTGGCCTCTTCTTGCATTGTTGCATTGCTAAATATTTTCTTTGTGCACAGGGAAAGAGACAAAAGAAGAAGTAAATGGAGACTGGGAGAAATAGAGATTAGAAGGAGGGAAGGAGGGGAGGTAGAGAGAATGGATTTTACTTTGGCTCTACCTACTTATGTTTTGGTCACACCTATGTGTGGCTGTTCCCACTTCTGATATATGTCCCCTGAGGGCTACGTAGAATCTAATGGGACTTTTGGGCTGAAAAACATCCTGTATCCTTGCTTCAAGCAAGCTCCCTTATTGTCCAAGATAGAATGCCAATCTAGATTGGGGTCCCATGTTGGCAATTTGCTTGAGGGGATGGACTTCAGGTAAAGTAATGAGGTGTTTGGCCCTTCAGACACAAAATGAACTAGGTAAACACGCAAATTCTTTTCAACATTACTAGTGTATCTATGTTCTTTTTCCTAGCTGTCTTTCCAGGTGAGAGTCTGCTCATGCTGAGCAATTTGTTTTGAAGGACAGGAGTTTTCGATTCCATACCAGGAGAAAGTTGGGAAAATTAATTAATTAATTAATTAATTAATTAATTACAGAGATGCAAGTGATTTTGGCATTTGCTGTTGCACAGAAAATACAAAGCCTAAACTGGCCATAAGACATGCCATAAGAGAGCTAAATGTTCTGAGAAGGTACACTGTGGGGCTTTTCATGAGTTGCTTTGGGGAGATGCCAATTAATCTGTTTCATCTGGATTCTTTCTCCCATGATCCAGGCAGCATTTCTAGAAATGGATGAAGATGAACACATGATTTTTTTCCCCAGTATAAAAAGTAGCAAAAAGACTGTTTTATTGTGGGGAAATTCTTGAAGAGTTATTTGCAGCAGAAGACTCTTATAGTTGGTTGGGTAGATATCTGATATTTCTAGCCACTGTATGCATCTTTTGACTAAATTCTTTTCTAAAGCAGTTTATACTACAATAAGATAGCACTGCTCCATTCCAACGAGGGTGATATGCATGCAAAACTATACTGATCAAGGAAGAAACAACCCCTTTGTGGGATAAGACACAATTCAATACAATTTCTTTCTACAAATATGATCAGGTAGGTCAGAGTTAAAGGTGATTATCATCTTTTTGTGTCCCCATGATGGATCCCCTACCCTGGTTGTTCCCGCAGTTCTAACTCGTGGGCTCCTATTACTCATGTTGCTCTTTTACCCTTGAAAACCCTCCTTAGATCTGGTACTTAGGCCTCAAAGTGACCACTGTACTGGGCAAGTGGATGTATTGGTTGTTGGATCCAGTGTGACTGGTCCACCTTGTTAATTATTAATTTAAAGCATCCAGACAAAGGTGTAGTAAATAAAAACAGTAAAGGTTTATTGTATAACAAATAAAAGAACTACTTTCATGTTGCTTCAACACACAGTACACAGTAACATTTAAGTTTCATAAGAAATACTTCTCCCTGAACTCTTTTTACACTCTCAGCTTCTCAAAGCCCCATTCAGATTTCCTCAGTTTCCCACCTCCTGAGCCAACCCAATTCTATTTCTAACTGCCCTGTCTAACTCTTTAACAGACAAGCCTCTGGTTTTTGTATTTGTTTCCCACAGGCACTCCCCACCACAGCATTCTATCAGCTGTGATTGGCCATCTCTACTCTGGTTCTTGCTACACAGTCCCCAATGTAGTTATGCAGATATCTCCACTTCTCCCACCCCTCCAGGGGACAGATTCAGTTCCTGCTGTCCAGCAGTGTGTCATAGTCATGCAGTATAACACTGAGAAGGGAAAACCATGTATAACAACTTGTTACTATGTCCAGATTGTCTTTGCAGATTAGGCTGATAGATTGGAGTGTAATCAGAGTGCCTTGTCAACAGTTTCAGAAACTGTGAGATTATGTGAGTGTTGCCTTCCTATATATGGGGTGCCAGCATATTAAACTCACCATAGATGGTAGCATTTTGCTTTATTTTTGCCGTGTTATGAAATCTAGCAAGTCATTAAAATGTGTTCATATTACTCATAAACTGTAACGTCATACTGAAGACAATTTTCCTTCATTGCATAGCTCTAACTGTGCAATATTTTCATTTTCACTTAACTAGAGCTGTTGGGAGCACAACTCTGATGCTGGTTTAGGAGATTGTAAAGATGGCTATGAGGAGAAGGGAAGGGATGGCACCTATTTTGAATTTCAATCAGACTACCTACAGTATAGGCAGCATGAACAAAGATGCTTAACCAGCACTCTGCAAAGATGTTAAGCAAATATTTGTAGTGATGCGCACACACACCTATAGACAAAAACAGTTCTTGTTGCTGTTGAAGCAACAACACAGCTCAGCCTTAATTAAAGCATCACCTGACCTGTTTTTTTTTTTTATGCTACAGTTGCAGAATCTTGTTAAAAGGAAAAGGATTAATTACAGTCAGGCTATGTGTCATGATAATTAACAATTGCTGCTTCTCTGTTTTGTCACATTCTGGGATTCTCCCCCTGTTCGCTGCCCTCCTTTACTAGTTAAAAGGAATAAGATTTTTTTTTTATCATCACATTTCAGGCCTAGAATCCCTGATGGAACTGTCACCCATAAATTTGCACAGCATACACAAAATATTGCGCTATCAGCAGTTCGACACCCCATATATCACAGTGTTTCTCATAGGAGAGTGTTTTGTATGTGGGCCTCTGCAAAGTGGTAAACACAATAATGGAGAGTAGCTAAATATGAATTATGAAAAAATTAATATATAGCACTGTCTATACCAGAACTGCCTCTGCCATTGAACTACTGCATAAATAGTGGTTAATGGAATAAAGATTAAATATTGCTTCCTTTTTAAATTTTTTGTCATTGCTGGATTATATGCTTCCTAATGTAATAAAGTGATACAAGGACAAATAATGCAACACACACAGTGCATATTTACATAACAGCACTAAAAGCATCAGCATTGCCATCATCATCTTTATTTACATCCCACTCCTTCCCCCTAAAAAAATTGGCACTCAAGGCATTTTACAAATTACAACAAGTACAATATAGTTAGAAACATACAAAAGATTATCAGTGAAATAGAATTAAACTACTGGCTGAGTATCCCTTATCCGAAAATCTCAAATACTCCAAAATCCAAAACTTTTGAAAAAGCAGTGCCCAGTCTTCTTCCTGTAGGGGACATGATGGAATGATGGAGGGATGCTTGGGGCCACATGCATGCATGCTGCTCACAAGGAAAGCTGCCCCAACTTACTGGGAGGCATGTTTGCAGCATGGGCCAGCTCCTGTTGCTGTGGGCTCTGCAGCACTTCCCTGTCGCCACTGGTCTCGCTGCACTGCGTGGCTTCTCACCATGCGCGTGACCTTGATTTTGCCTTCCCAGCAGCCTGCACGCTGCCTGGGAAGGGCTCCCAGTCAATCAGTTCAAATCTCATGGTTTGAATTGATTGGCTGCTTTTGCCTGGGCTGGACTGAATGACAGTCTTCACTCAGGTCTGGGCACTGGCCATTTATGCCGGGCTACCTGCCTCAGAGCTCAATCGTTTCCCAAGCATTGTCCCACCCATCCTCCTTTTTTCTCACTGTTTTATCTTGTGTGCTGCAGTGTCGTTGCCTTTATTGTCACAACTTGTAAGGTGGCTGGCATGGGTCCTGGACCTGGGTCAGTTATTTTACCAGGTCTTGGGGTCCTGGGGATGGAGGGAGTTGCCAGGAGTGCAGGGTTGGCAGTGGGCGTATGCTACGGAATCGGGTTGCCGCAGCCCTGCACTCCTGGGAGGGTCAGGTGGCCCCTCCACCTGACTCCAGGTGGTTACAGCTCATTGGTATCATCGGTCAACAGGCGGGTTGACCGATGCTGGTATCCTGACCCATGTGCTAGCCAACCCTGTTTTACTGTAGCAAATAAAGTTGTGGCCTTCATTCACCCAGCTTTGGTGTGTGGTTTGATTTGTTCCTCCCTCATGCCTTGGCTCTGAGCACACGAAGTCTCTCAGTTGGCTTGGTACCTTCTTTTTCCCTCTCAGATCACTTTACAAGAAGTGTGTGTGTGCATGCATGGTCCAAAGCAAACTGGGTCGGGGAGGAAAGGCACCAGGTCAACTGAAAGACTATGCAAGCAGTATGCATGCATGCACACAGGGTCCCAAGTGAGTCTCCTTAATTTCCTCATGTTCCCTACAGGAAGAAATCAAGAGAAGAAGAACTGATGGAAGAGCAAACCCTACATTGAAAGAATGGTATATAATCTTATCATGTATATGAGAATATTACAAAAAAATTAAAAAATCCTAAATCCAAAATGCTTCTCATCCCAGGTGTTTTGGATAAGAGATACTCAACCTGTATTAACAGTCTTAAAACAATTATATGTTTAATAAAACCACAGAATCATAGAATTGGGAGAGACCACAAGGGCCATTAGAGAATTCTGGACAGATAGCCGCCTAGCTTCTGTTTAAAAACCTCCAAAGAAGCAGAGTCCACTGCACTCTGAGGCAGCATATTGCACTGTCAAATTGCTCTGTCAGGAAGTTCTTCCTAATGTTTAGAAGGAATTTCTTTTCCTGAATTTGAAGCCATTGCTCCATATCCTAGTCTCTGGAGCAGTAGAAAACAGGCTTGCTCCATCCTCCATATGACATACCTTCAAATATTTAAACATAGCAATCATGTTGCCTCTTACCTTAAGGCTTTTCGCATGTTACCCGTTTGCGTGACTGGGGAGGGCATCTCGCGTGAAAAGCCTCATCCGGAATGCTGCCACTTCCCTGCTCCTTCGTCCCGCAGGTCGCTTCCTGGTAGCGTGACCATTGCGCTAGCGCCCCGCCCCTTCCTTCCGCAGCGCAGTCTGGGAGCTGTAGGCTGCGCTGGGGGAGGAAGCGTGACCGGCCCGCTCATCCAACGCACTGCACACAGGTAAGTGCGTGAGGGCCCCGGGAGCATTGCGCGACTGTGCAGTATTTTCAGCTTAGAACTGAAAATAAGAAAATGTGCGCTCGTCCCGTTTTAGGTTCGTGACCGTCATGTAAATGGGAGTGCGTCGTACGGACCGACGCTCCCATTTACGCGATGCTCAAGGGGCCCTCGCACTACAGAAACTGCGTGTGAAAAGGGCCCTTCTCTTCTCCAAGCTAAACATACTCAGCTCCCTAAGCCACTCCTTTCTAGGCCTTCTACCATTTTGGTTGCCTTCCTCTGAACATTTTTCAGTTTGTCAGTATCCTTCCTGAGCTGTGGTGCCCAGAACTGGACATAGACTCTAACTGGGATCTGACCAAAACAGAATAGAGTGGTACTACTACTTCCCTTCCCTTCACCTACAGATTACACTCCTGCTCTTATTGATGCAACCCAGAATCACGTTGGCTATTTTAGCTGTCGTATCACACTGCTGACTTATGTTCAGCTTGTGGTCTACTAAGACTCCTAGATACTTTTCACATGTACTGTGGTCAAGCCGGGCGTTACCCATCTTATACCTGTGAGTTTCATTTTTTTTCTGGCCAAAGGTAGTACCTTGCACTTCTCCCTGTTGAAAACATTTTGTTAGTTTTAGCCCAGCTCTCTAATCTGTTAAGGACACTTTGAATTCTGATCCTGTCCTCTGGGGTGTTAGCTACCCATCCTAATTTGATGTCATCTGCAAATTTGATAAGAATGTCCTCTATTTCCCTGTTCAAATAATTGATAAAGATGATGGATAGGACAGAAGCCTGTGTCACCCCACTAGATAAGAAGCAGTTAAAAACCAGTACAATTGAAAACCATACAGACCTTTCCTTAAAAATCTTCAGTTCTAGAAGCCTGTTGGAATAAAAAGTCTTGCCTTCTCATGGAAGGACTATAAGGAGGAGTCCATTCTAGCCTCCCTATGAAGCTCCCTATGAAGGGATAGCCACTAATAATGCTGTATTTTGTGTCCCAGCCAAATATGTCTCTGAAGAATTTACTTAAACTTGCCTGTAGATTGGCATGGATAACTGGGAGCCCTTCAGAGGTTGTTGGACTACAGCTTCCATCAGCCCTAGTCAGCCAAGTCAGTGGTGAGGAATGACAGTAGTTGCAGACCAACAACACCTGGTGAGTTAGAAGTTGCCCATCCCTACTCTAAGAACTGGAAGTGAGAACTCTCCGCTTCCTCCTTTGGCTCTGAATATTGTTGGACTATAGCTCCTATCAGTTTTAGTTGATAAAGTGTTGCAACACAACAACTTCTTGAAGCTGTACTGCCAACCCATGGATTAGCACAGAGGAGAAAAGAAAAAGCATGGATTAGCACACAATGAAAATGGCCATTTCCGCACGAGACTGTTATAGCGCGATGATTCCACTTTCAACCTCCTATGGAATCCTGGGGTTTGCAGTTCAGGGAGGCACCTTTAGAATTAACAGCCAGAGAACTTTTGGGCCTTAGTAAACTACAAACCGCAGAATTCCACAGGATGTTGAAAGTGGAATAACAGCACTATAACAGTCTCGTGCAGAAATGGCCAATGTCGACATCATGAGCCAGATACTATAACGCAGGTGATAAGATTATAGCTTCTTCAATCCTTTCCTGGCATCCTGCCTCACTCTCCTGATGTTGTATGAAGGTGGGCAGGGGAAACCAAGAAAGGATCTTGGAAAGCAAGAGGATCCTTGATCCTCCTCTAGCTTCTTCCCTGCTGATGTCAGGTGTGGGGCAGAGGTGACTGAAGACTGAAAGGATATAGGTTTCCATGATCTTCTCTCAGCTTCCTGCCACCACTACCCTATACACACAACACAAGGAGGGTGGAGAGAAGCCTGACTATGTAGAACCTCCCAATGTTGTGCAAGAGAGTCAGAGGGAGACTTGCTGGCAGAGATATTCTCCTTCCTGTGAGACTTCTTTAGAAACTGTACCAGCCCCTTGCATAACTTTAGGAATGGGGAAGGCAGGCAAGGATTAGAAAGGCTACAGCCTTGCCACTGTGTTCTGATGGTTGGTTCACAATGATGCAGACATTGTCATTGTCTACTAGCCCATACTTTGCTCTATCCTGCTCACACTGGGTAGGCAACAGTAGCCTCAAGAAGGTCCCTGCAAGACCTCTTTGAAAACTGCATAGTTTTCAAGACTTCTAGCAGCAGGAAGAAACTAGATCAAATTATTCCTTCTCCCTTGTGGGAACAAATAATTTAACATAGCTCGTGCTATTCCAAGCCCAAGGCTGCTTGGCAGAAGGCTCACTGTCACTTCTCAGCAAGTGACAGCCTTTTCCCCAGGCCCTGTGCTATGGCTGGCTTGCTCCAAATGACATGATGGGCCCAAATGTTTGTATCTACACCCTCTTTCCTGGTTTTCCTTCTCTCACTCCTGGTTTTCCGGTGAATAACCATTTCACAAATGTAACATTCAAGAGGTTTTAATTCAAGCTGCCTTAAATCTCAATTTAAGAAAAAAAATGTGATATATAAATAAAGACCATCATCACCATCATTGATGGAGAAAGCGTAACCTGTGGACCATATGCAGCCCCCATGCTCAACTTTTTTGCCCCCCAAGTCACCTGGCAGTCTCCCAAAGCCCTCTGAACCCTCCAATTTTTGTTGTGTGTGTGTGTGTGTGTGTGTGTGTGTAGGGGGACTGCTATGATTCCTTCCCTTCTTCAAATAGTCCAACGTGAAAGAAAACTTCTCACAAATGCAGTGGTCTAACAGTTCTTTCACACTTAATGCCTCTCAAAACCAGTTGAAAAATGGCAACTGGAAGTGACGTGATGTTGCTTCACATATGCAGGTATATGCTGATATGGCCCATAGGGGAAAGGGGAAGAAAAGTTGGGTCTTTTTTTCTGTTTTGTTGCCAGCCTCTGCCATGTCACATGCAAAATGCAAACTTTCTTCTCATTCAGTGTCACTTGTCTTGAGATTCCTCTCTCTGCTGGGAGATCTGGACAAGCAAAGCAATTCACTGAAACCTAGTAACCTTAACCACCACTACAAATGGCTAGAGAATGTCTTTGTAGCTTCCAAGCCAGTAAGGATCAGGTGATCCAAAAGCTGTTAATTTGGCCCCTAAAAACATGCTGCTTTTGATCTGACTCAGCCAAGAGTTTGAATTGCTTATGGACTACTTCCAGCTGTCTTCTGACACTGCTTTCTTTGATTGAATAGATTGTTCCATTTTCTCAGTTACACTGTTGGATGCCTCTGGATGTCTCCCAGCCTTCCCATGACTGAAGGCTGGTTCTAATATGATTATGGGATAACTTTCACATGCTTCCATTCTATTATACAGTATATGTGTGTCTGGGCTTCTAGAATATGAAGTTTTAATACAGAAGGGCTTAAAAGTATATCAGAACTTTGTAATGATCAGGCCTGAGGTTTCTTTTTTTTGGGGGGGGGGACTTTTGGACTACAACTCCCAGAATCCCACCTGGGTTAGGGGATTCTGGGCGTTGTAGTCCAAAGAGTAACTTTTCCAAGCTCTTTATTTTTAACGAAGGGGCTGGTCCTCTTATTGCTTCTGCTGTAGGAGCAGAGATGGCAAGGGGAAAGGAAAGCAAGCTTGCACCCAATATTTTGCAAGCTTGCACCCAATATTTTGTCATGCTTCAAAGTGGTTCCAGTTATTTTTCTGGCTCTCTAGTTTTTTTTAAAAAATGATAGAAAAAAAAGCAAGGACTCTCCATTTCTTTGTGCTCTTTGCTGCTAGGAGGTAGGGTGAGGGATTACAACTATCTCCACACATTCCTGATGATGGTGAGGAGACTTGCTGCTTTTAGTGCTGTTTCATGCCCAGAAGAGAAGCAGGAAAGAGATCTTTTGCATTTGATCCAAATGACTGAGCCTAGCTGTTGTGTGCACAAATCAAGCTGACATCGTAAAGCCATTTCATTAAACAGTTTCATTATTCTGACAGCCTTAATTCAGTTTACAGTAATCTGATCGGCCATTGGAGTCTCGAAAATGCAAAGCTGACTCAGTTTCATCTGTTTTGGCACTTTGACTGTATATTAATTAATGATGTGACCTCCAAGCACACGCTGAGGCTTTTAGCATATGCTAACAAGCAGCCTTAAACTGTCTCCTCCTCATCAACACTAGTTCAATTTTCTCCTTCCGTAACCTTACCAAGCATTTTTTTGAATGACACCTTTGAGGATTCCTCTTAGGTTTGCTTTCACTGGAACTTGCAATGAAAGCAAGGATGAATAATTAGCAGCCTTTTGTCATTGTTGATGACTCAGTAGAGCTTTTGTTGACGACTTCTTGGAACTAAGTTAGGGCATGAGGAGATAAAGAGTTCTGGAAGTAGTGTGACTCTATCTAGCTGGGTTGGCAGAAGGAGTGATAGAACTTTCCCAAAGTACAATGTGCTCAATATTTCTGAAGGATACCCATCTCATTCTACTGGATTAATTTTAAATTTGATGAATCTTGGAATTAAATATCATCATTTACACATCTGTGAATGAAATGGTCCCAAATACTGAAACGGATTTGGATTGTGCCTTATCATGCACTCCCTTATGTTGGGGTGGGAACTGTGCAGCCCTTCAGATGTTGTTAGGCTGCAACTTCCAGCAGCTGTAGCCAGCATAGCCAATAGTGAGGATTGCTGTAAAGTGCAGTCCAGAAACATCTGTAGGGACACACAATTCCCACCTCTGTCATACATCTTTTTGAAAGAAAATCCCTGACGTTATTTTGGTCAACACAGTTGTAGAGATGGTGGCTCAGTTCCAGGAAATCAAGGGTTAATGATGTCAGGGTTAGGTTACATTTAGGGACAGCCTTATGTTGTTTCTGCAGAAAATCATAAGAGACAACCATACAATAGGATGACTTGCTTGTGAGAAAGTGCTAAAACTATCAGCTACTTTGATGGTGAGAGGTTGTGAAAACTTGGCACCATGAAATGTGAGAAAGACTTCTTGGGACTGATGGAAGGGCAGGAGAGGTATGGATTACTTTGCCATTCTTGCAAAACATGTTCTCAGGCTACACAAAATGGACCCAGCTTTCCACTTCTCAGTGTTCATCCAAAGCCTGAATGTCAATGGCATTATGAGTAGAACAGGGAGAATGTTTAACTAGCATATTAAAGCTTATGTTGTTTTTTAATTTGGCCAAATGTGGTTTAAGACTGTTTAGTAAATTTGTACTTTCCATGTTGGGCCTTTAGGAAAGTGCTTTCATGTATAAGATACCTTTTTGCTAACGTGACACTTGGGCCCTTTCCGCACGGGGTAAGTAGAACGGCATGGTGCGACCTCTGATGGAGGTCGTCCGCATCTTGGGAGTGGACTGGTTCGGACTACTTGTCGCAGTTCTGCACCTCAGTCCACTCTGGAGCGACCCGAAGTGGTCGCACAGTGTGCTTTTTAAAAACCTGTTTTTACAGGTTTTTCAAAAGCATGGAGCGCGCCACTCCGTGCCACTCCATTTCCGTGTTCAATGCAGATTTGCAGGCTTGCACCAGTGTGAGCCTGCAGATCTGCCGGGAGCGGGCTTTAGGCTGGCGAGCTTCAGCAGTTGGTGGGGAGCCTCCACCAACCAGAAGCCACCATTTTGGACACTGGAGCAGTGCAGAGCGACGAGCTTACACTGCTCCTCGTCAGGACGGACCCAAACGGACCCACCAAAAAGCCGGTGAGTAGTGGCAGGGAGCGTTTCCCTCGCCGTGTGCGGTAAGGGCCTTGTTTAGAATAATAATAATAAAAAATTCATACAAGACTCATCTGTTTCTACCCTCCCACATGGTTGCATTTTAACTTATGTTGTACCTTGCCTTGAGCCTTAGGGAGAGGCAGGTAAGAAATTGATAATAACAATCCTGGGGTTCCTGACAGAGGGTAGTGGCATCTGTTAAAGAGGAGAAATTGGGGTCCCTCTCTCCTGCTTGAGAGTAGGGGAGTAAACCCCTGAACAGAACCCAACAGGGTTTGCTGACAAGTTTTCTGCACAGAAAAACCATGTGTATAACTCTGCAGTTGAAATGTCCTGAAAGACATTCCAAGGAGTACAGAAACTTGTGGATGTTTTTCTTTTTCTTGTTAATAGTGGGTCCTCCCACCACTGTATATTTTTAGCTATTTAAATATTCCTAATAGTTTAATTCTGTTTTAATGTTGGCTTTTTGTATGTTTTAACTGCTGTTGGCCCTGCATATCTGTGAATTCTGTATCCATAGATTCAACCAACCACCGTTTGAAAATATTTAAAAAAAAAAAATCCAAAAAGCAAACTTCGCTTCTTCCATTTTATGTAAGGGATGCCATTTTACTTCACCATTGTACATAATGAGACTTGAGCATCCATGAATTTTACAATCCACAGGGGTCCTGGAACCAAACTTTAGCAGGTACTGAGGGCCCATTGTCTATCGTAATTATTTTAGTATGAAACCAGCCTTGAAGGTATAAATAAAAATGATGAGGATGAGTATGTTGTTGATATTGATGCTGATAATGATAGGAACATCTTTTTCATTCAGGACATGCAGAATAATAAATATCCTTCCCAGCCTTAGTTATTATTATTATGAGCAACATTTATTGATTGTAAAGTAGGAGAGCATCTCTGTGTTATCAATGTGATTTAGGGCCACCTTTATCTTTTAACACTTTGCACACATCACAGCAGAATATCTGACAATAAAAGCATTTCCTGCATTGCTGTGTGTATGTGTGTGACATAAGCATGATGGGGGAGCACTGTGCCAGAGAGGACAGCAAGGTGGTCTTGGGGTAGGAAGGCTGATCTTCATGTATTAAGACTCCGACGAAGTTGGTCATTTCCGCACTAGACTGTTATAGCGCTATTATTCCACTTGCAACATCCTATGGAATCCTGGGGCTTGCAGTTTCGGGAGGGGCCGGCCAGCCACTCCCGAAACTGCAAACCCCAGGATTCCATAGGATGTTGCAAGTGGAATAATAGTGCTATAACAATCTAGTGTGGAAATGCCCAAAATGTAGTATGGTACCATATGAGTGAGCAATCTGACTCTGAAAGAGATTATATTACTTGAGAACCATTTACACGACATAATTCTAGTGCTGTGCTTCTACTTTTATTGCCATGGCTGCATTCTATTAAATATTGGGGTGTGTAGTTTGGTGAGGCAATAGACTTCTCTGTCTGAGAATTCTAAGTGCCCTTCCATAAACTGCCAATCTTAGGATTCCATAGGATGCGGCAATGGCATAAAGTGGAATAACAGAGCTATAATTCTGTAGTGTGGATAGGCCCCAGGTGATGGTCTTCACTCTCCCTGCAACATACAGGAAGTTGCATGAAGATAATGGCAGACTACTTTGGTTGTCTTCCTTCTGTCACTGTTCAACGTGGAAGAAGCAAAAGTGAGGAAAAGATGAGGTTTGGTGGGAATGTATGTGGGCATGTGGAAGTAAATGCACACAGAGATGCACAAACACAAACCAGGCCAAAGTATCACCTAATCAATATAAAAGTATCACCTCAGATCTATATAAAAACAGTTAATGTTGTCTCAGTCATTATGTATTATCTGTAATTATCCTCTGTATACTTACCTGTAAGCAACCTCCATTGATTTCAGTGGTAATTGTTAACAAATAGGCAGGTTACAGGTACTGGCTGCAAATTTTGCACTTGGCTGTTTGTGGAGATGCCTTTGAATTAGCTCTGAACTGAAATTTGTGCTGGCTTTAGATGCTCTAGTAAAAAAAAGTCATTAACCTTTTAAATCACTTTTATGGTAAAGTACAAATACGTAAGGGGTTTTCATCTGCCCACACTCCTGTGCCCAAAGTCTACATCATGGCACACAACTTTACAAATAAATTATTACTATAAAATTGGCTCTAGCTGTTTTGCCTTGGGGCACTTGGAATAATTGCTAGTTCACAGCACATGAAAGGTGGAGATGCTGTGAAATCTACCTGCCACAATGCAACTTATAGGTCACCCTGAATGGCAGAAAATGTGGCATTTATGGCCTTTGCTTTATTCCAGTCCAATAGCCCTTTCCTTTCGATTTGTTTGTTAATATGTGTGTCAGCAATGAAAGGACAAAGCATCCCTGCCAGGTTCATTTTCTGTCATCCATTAAACCTGGGTGTTAATTCTTCTAACACTGAAAGAACAGAAGAACCATTCATCCTGAATAATACAGCACCAAATACATTCAGTTGTTTATTTGAATGAAGTTACCTCTTATTTCAGCAAGAGTTGTAGCTCTGAACCGGACTGCATCTTAATATGCCAATAGGTAAGCACAACTATTTATTTTCCTTGGGAAAAGCAATGGTGGAGTTTGGAAGGAAGCAGCACAGTGTGTGTATGTTTGTGCAGACACACATGCTTAACTCTTTCCTCTCTTTCATGTTGGAACACATCATTTGGAGCGGAGGAATGGCAACAGAGGAAGCATTCCTCCCATTACTTTTCCATTCTAAACAGACTTCTCCATAGGAGGACACCTAACTTGTAGAACCTCAGATTTAGGATGCAGGGACTCAGTATAGTACAAATCTCACTGTACTGGAAGGATGGCTTATAATATTTTGCTTCCTGAGGTGAAGAACAAGACAGCAACTCCCATTCCATGTAGAAAAAAAGAGAAGCAGAGAGTATAGCAACACAAGGCAGTCACCTCCAGTTTACCTCCCCCATGTGGAAGAAAAAGGAGAAAAAGAAATGCACCAAAAGGAGGTTGAAGTTTCTGAAGAAGTATGAATATGTGCTGGCATCTTTTCCTCAGCTAGGTGGGACAGCACAGGCTAAAGACACACCTCTGAAGCCTCCAAGCAGCCTGAAGGTTTTCCCAGTAACCTCAGACTTTTGCCTGTCTCCCTCTCCCCTGGTTCTGACTTCCTTTCTTTGACCTCTCCCTTGAAGCAGCAGGATCATGGTTTGGGATTTAGGAGAAGTGAACAGGTTGACTGAGAGGACCTATAACCATAGAGAAGACAATTAGACTGGCAATCAAATCTTCTCCATATTGGCTGCCTTCAATGTAACTGAGGGCAGTGAGCTAGTTTAGAAGACATAGAGCAGGTTGTGTGGTAGGCATAAAACTTCATCCTCCAATGTGTCATTGTCGCTCCTCTCAGCTGGCATCGGCCACCCAAGGTGACTGCCTCACTTTGGCTTATGATAGAGTCATTTCTGCTGTATAGAAATGTGTAAATGCAAATCTATAGTGCAGAAATAAAGAAGCGGAGAAATTAATTTTATAAGTTTATTACATTTAGAAACTGCAAAAATACTACAGGACTGTGGTTGTACAACACTATAGTTGTCACAAGATGTGCAGAACATTTGGCTGACAACACCTAAAGTGGTACTTTTTTTTTTTTTTGTGAGACAAGAATTGTCCTTTATATGTTAACTTTCTTTGCTACTGTATAGCTTTTGATTGGGGATTTTTTTTTTTTTATTCAGTGAGTTTTGGCAAAAGTAATATTTTTGCATCTCCTGCGATTTATTGTGAAAAAATGGAAACCTCTTCTCAAGCATCTGTGCATTTTCAAGACTTACAGACTATTTCTAAGTCTTTTTAACTTCAAAGCTGTTTTCCTTAATTATTCTATGGCCCTGATAAATATGAATTAGCCGGCTTTCATTTTCTTTTAAATTAAATAAGTGAACTATTTCAGAACTCTGGACTGAAAACAAATTTGTTTGGTTCTCCTGCTTAGTCTGAAGGCTGGTTGGACTACTTGGTAGAAATAAAATAACTAAGCAAACTGAAAACAGGTCCTATCCTTCTCCTCATTTCTCTCTGACTTAGGCCCTTTCCACACGAGGTGAGGGAATTGCTCTGTGCCGTTACCTACCGCTTCTTCTGGGGTCCGAAGCAACGTGGACTGTCCCTGAATCCCTTCTGCAGGGCTACTTCTTGGTCCAGGGTGAATCGGAGCAGTGCGAGGTCTGTAGATCTGCACTGCTCTGGCTTCCAAAATGGCAGCTTCCAGCTTCCAAAATGGCGGCTTCCAGCTTCCAAAATGGCAGCTTCCAGTTGGTTGTGGGTCCTGACCAACCACTGAAGCTCACCACACCTAAAGCCCACCCTCTGCAGATCACAGGCTCGCATTGGTGCGAGCCTGCAAATCTGCACAAGGGAGCAGGAATGCAATGGCGCGTTCCAGGAAAATAAAGACCTGTTTTTTGTGGTCTTTAGAAAACATGCTAGAGGACCACTTGAGGTCGTTTTGGAGCGGAGTGAGATGTGACTCTCCAGTAAGTAGTCCACTCCTAGTCCTCTCCAAGGTGCAGACGACCTCCGTGAGAGGACACACTGCCTCGTTCTAATTGCCTGGTGCGGAAAGGGCCTTAGTGCCAGATGGGCAGATCTGAATTCTTTTTCTTTAGAATATTGTGCCATGGGTTCTAAATGAAGATCTTCAGATGTCTGAACCAGTGTTTTGCCAAAATAATGGACTGGATGAAATTCAGTTAATACAAGGTGGAAATATTGGCTGTGAAATCTTATCTGTACAGTTAAACATCATTCAGCATGTTTTAGAGAAGGGTTCACTCCTGCTAAAAGATCACGTTGGTAGTTTATTGATGCTGTTAGGTCCAGCATTATCAATAAATGCAGATATTCTTAGTGACATGAAACACCTTTGGGTGATACATTGGCTATGACCCTAGCTGACATATACATATACAGCTAAGGCAGTAGCCTTGCAACAGTTATTTATGGTCTGTACCTTCTTGCTTCTTCTGAGTAATCCCTGCCTAAGAAAGTCCTATGATATGTAAGGAATCACTGTAAATCAACAGGGGACCTGAAGGCACATCAGACACACCTTTTTTATTAGATTATTGCAGCTGCCTTTGAAAATGGTTCAGACACCTCAACTGGTTCAAAAGAATGCAGTTAGATAACTACGTTAGACAACTGAAAGGGTTATATTATTAGATATTCTCTAGATATCCACCTATCCAAGCCTTTTGTGAGCTGCTTTGTGGTAATATAGACTCAAGTCTATAGACTTGGACTCAAGTCAGACTTAAGTCACTTCAGTGACTCAACTCGGACTTGACTCAGCCATAAATGATGCACTGACTCGACTCGACTCGAGACTTGTATATTTTTAATGAATGACTTGCTGCCCTTGATTCAGTAACACAATGCATTCATCCAGAAACCTTATGACTTTGAGCAATGCCTCCATCTCTTTTTGCCGACTGGTCACACGGCAATCTGTCTCAAGTCCAAAGTATGGGCACATTTCTCAGAGGGGAACAGCAAACGGGTTAGGCAATGGCTTGAAGTCTGCTCAGCAACCTGTCCCTACTGCATTTTGGAGGAGTCCTCTAAAATGTTTCCTAAGAGCAAAAGACAAGACTTGCTCCCAGAGTGCGGGATGAATTTCTCAGAGGGGAAGAGCAAATGGCTTAGGCAATGGGCTTGAGAAAGAAGGATCTTCCTCTAAAGCAGTGGTTATCAATCTGTGGGTCGCGACCCCTTTCACAGGGGTCGCCTAAGACCATCTGAAGACACATATTTCCGATGGTCTTAGGAATCAAGACACCGCTCCTCTATCCCTCCTCGCCCCCTTTTGAAACAAGGTCACTGATCCCCTCGCCAAAAGCCAGCCCCCGCTGTTATTTGATGGCCTCACAGCCAATGGGAGGGCTGTTTCTGAGACCCCGCACTGGAAGGAGGGGAGAGGAGGCGGCTGTTGCTCTGGGCAGGGGGGGGGTTGTGCTGTTTGAAGAATGCCAGCCCCTCCTCCTCGCCGCCGCCGCCCCGCCAGCGGCCTTTCTTGCTTGGGCCACCTCCTCCTCTTGCTCCTCAGTGCGGCAGCCAAGCACAGGTGGGTGGGCGGGCAGGCAGGCGGGCAGGCTCTGAAGTAGGACACAGCACCATCTTTTCCTCCCCCCGTGGAACTGCCAAGGTGAGCGAGCAAGCGCTGGATAGGATAGGAGGGCGGCCGAGCCTGCGCATGGAACGAGGCCCTGCAGCAGGAATGGGGCCCCAGGTGAGCAGGGAAGATGCGGGCACCCCGCAAAGGGAGGAGGGATTGCGCTTTGCACAGAGAGGGGAGAGCCTGGTTGGTGTTGCCTCTTGCCGGGCTCGCCTCCTCCCTCCCTCCCTCCCTCCCTCCCTCCCTCCCTCCCTCCCTCTGGGCTCTTAGTGCCCGCAGCACCGTTCTCTGTGGGCAGCTTGTGTTGCCTTTCCCGCCCGTGCTTTGGGCGAGCGGTGGAGAGGCAGAAGGAGACGCGCCACCCACCCTCGTGCTGGGTTTGCTATCACGGGAACGCGGGAGGGCGTTGGTGTTGGGGAGGGCTCTGAGCCCCTGGGCTCCCTCCCTTGCCCCCACCCCTGCATGTGCGCCGAGCACGACTGCCAGCTTCCAGGGCTGCCATTTTGTCACCGGTGTCACTGACTCGGAAGGGGGGTGGAGAGCTGCAAAACTCCCCCGATCAGGTGCCGTTCGTATGGGCATTGGGCAGGGAGGGGGGCAGGGTTGGCAGGTTGCAGGGGGAGGTGTTTTGACGGAGGCCTTGCACGGGGTGGAGGGTGGGAGCGTCCACCTGCCGGGAAAGAGAGCTGCGAGTTGGAGCAGCTTCCAGGTAGCCTGGCGCTCCACAGAGTTCGGTGGGTGAGCTGGGTGGCAGCCCGGCATGGCTCTCAGCCCCTTTGGCGGAGGCGGGGAGCTCGTCGTGCTACCCCAGGGATTCCTGGCCGGGCCTGTAAGAGAAGTTTATTTCAGAACAAGAGGGAGACCTCCTTTTCCTAGGAGATGGGCAGTCTTATTTCTCTCTTTCCAGTCTACTTTTGGAAACTTCTTGCTTGAATTTTGCGTTGCAGTTACTTGCCCTCTTCTCATTTGCCCACCCACCTACCCTCCTACCCAATGGTAGGCCCACCTTAGGGTCAAAATAAGTCAGGAACAACTTGAAGGCACACACAAGTAGCTTGTGTAGTCCCCCGAGATGTAATTACAAATAAATATTTCACAATATATAGTGACATATTGTTTTTGTGATTAATCACTATGCTTTAATTATATTCCATTTGTAACAATGAAATTACATCCTGCACATCAGATATTTACATTACGATTCATAACAGTAGCAAAATTACAGTTATGAAGTAGCAACGAAAATAATTTTATGGTTGGGGGTCACCACAACATGAGGAACTATATTAAAGTGTCGCGGCATTAGGAAGGTTGAGAACCACTGTTCTAAATCTTTTGAATCTTCAGCAATGGGGAGTAAGATAGGATCTTATTGCCCACTTCCAAAGCTGCAGTTGGCAAAATTGCAAATGTGGAGAACTGACTCTGCTTAAATTGTTAAAACTGACTTTATTTCACTCTATCCAATAATTCTGGAATTTTGGTTGGGGTATAAAGTTGGCTTCCAGACTTGAGACTTGACTTGAGACTTGAAATAAAAGACTTAAATATATTGCTGCTGCTTTGGATACCACACTGGAACAAAGGCAGCCCATAGATGGAAGGCAGGCAGGCAGGGAGGCAGGCAGATTATCTTCCGGATTGCCTTACCCAAATAAGGTGAGGTGGATAGCTACAAGAGACATGGCCTTTTAAGTGGTGACACCTTTTTTCTAGAATGTCTTTCAAAAAACCTTACCTAGCATTTACTTCATCTTTTGGTAACTAGGTGAAGATCTTTTTATTTTCCCAGGGCTTTTAATAATCTTTTTTTGTGTGTGTATGTGTGTTTTAGATCTTACCACTGTTCTTATTTGTTGATGCATTTATTTTAATTTTATGTGCTACAGTTTTATCTTGCTTTTATTATTGTTTATTATTAGGACTTCATGATTTTAACGTACTGTACATCACCCAGAGGACTCTAGTTCTTTGGTAATACTGAAGTGTAATAAAATAAAATAAAATAAAATAAAATAGATGAATGAGTAAAGACCTCCTCACCTTGCAAATGTTATTTCAGGAAATCAGGGAAATGGCAGGAATCCAAAAACTGCTTCTCTTCTTTAAATTAGGTCTTGCTGAAACTTTGTACTTCATTTATTGGCAGCTAGTAGTTTACATAGCAATACGAGGCAGTGACTCTGCTCCAGGTTTTAGTCTGAACTTTAAAAGAGATGTCTGTGGTTCTGAACCTATTTTGAGGATGGTGTGAAGCACTGTGGATGGCTCCTTTAAACACAGAATGGATTCACTGCTCCGCTGATATGGAAGCTACCCATTGTCACTGGCCTTAGTCTAATAAGTCGTCTAGCTATCAGGAAGAAATGAAGGGAGAAATTGAACATGGTCCTTAAGGTTATTTGTCTCATCTCTTTGTTATGTGGATTTTGAAGTTCTCTTTTGCAGAACTCACCTTTCTGGCATCCAAGCAAATACTTAATTGTTGATACTATTTTTAATCCCCCTTCTACTTCAAATGATTGCCCAATTAACTGCTTCAATATGTTTATGAAATGCCTAACCCGAGAACACCAACAGGCGCAACATTTGGTGCAGATATTTTGATATGAGCAGTAGCTGGTAGTGGTAATACAACAATAATTGCTGGCTCATTTACGGACTATTTAGCTCGTGCAGTGAGCCAGATGAGAACAACTAATGAGCACAGCTTCTTGCTGTAATTAGTAGAACAATCCTGGCTCACAGTTGATTTGCAATTTTTTGGGGGAAAAACCGTCTGTATAGTGACTGGTGTTCTCATATGCTTCTGTCTGGAGAGGTGTATACTTCTTGTGCCATGTAATGTCTCTCATCCTGCTCTAATCTTGTGTTCACATCTAACAGATTTTAAGGAGAAAAGCTAAGCATCCTGCAATAAACTGAACTCATTCAAATTAATGCTGTGAACAAGGAACTTGGACAATTTCATTTGAGTTAAAGACTAAAACTGAAGTTGTGAGCCACTTAAATTATCAACCAATTATTGATATTACCATTCAGATATAGAATTGGTGAGGTTTGACATTCCTAAGTGGTGGACAATATGGCTGAGGAGAGACAAGAGGCCAAGGAGTAACTGATAGCATTGTCAGGCTGCTGATACTGATGCCAGTTGTTTTTCCCTACCCTTCTGCCTCCACATCCTGCTGCTTCTATTTTCTCCTCCACAAACATGCTTGCCATCTGTGCTTGCTCCTTGCTATTATTTGCATGGAGGTTCTGCCTACGTTGGGGTGGCATAGTGCAGTTAGTGGGATGTAACCCCAGCGCTGATTTCGTGCCCCTAGGGTACTCCATGTATCAACAATTGCCCTCAAATCTGGTCTAGGGGATATGGGGGTATTTTGGCTACATTTTTATTCTCCCCCACTGTTTTAGACCTATGTCTAAAACAGAAGTGAACAGCAAGTGGCCTCTTGTTGCTAAAAAGGACTTTCCTGGACCTAAAATGACCCAAGCAGCACCAAAGACATGGCAAAATGCCCCCATGTCCCCTTAAAGGCCTATTTTCTGGCATTTAAAAAAATAGTTTTAGATAAAATAGTTTAAAAATACTTCTTAAAATTTAAGGGTGTTTTAATGTGGTGATTGATTGTTTAGTTGTTTAACCAAAGGCAGCCCATAGTGGCAGAAAAACCAACTATTTATTATAAATTAATTAATTAATTAATTAATTAATTAATTAAGGGGGTGAGGGTAGAGCCTTCCAATGTCTCTTTTGGGAGCGCAATATTCCCTCAGCCTTCCACAGTTCCCCATAGAATCATAGAAAGGGCCCTATGGGCCATAGAATCCAACACCTTGATCAATGCAGGATCTTCAGCAAGAGCATCCACAGCAAGTAGCTGTCCAGCTTCCTTTTCAAGACATCCAGAAGGAGTTTGGCAAGATTATTCTTGACAAATCCATGCTGGCTCCTACTTATTACTATAATGGCATCAAAATGCTTGGAAACAGACTTCTGTATAATCCATTTTAATATTTTTCCTAGTATTAAGATCAGGCTGACTGGCTTGTAGTTCTCTGGATCTTCTTTCTTGCCTTTTTCTGAAGAGAGAAACAATGTTTGCTTGTCTCCAGTTCTTTGGCACTTCACCCATTCGCCAAGATTTTTCAAAAATATTGGCAAGTGGGTCAGAGAGTACATCAGCAAGCTCCTTCAATATTCTAGGATATAGTTCATCTGATTCTGCAGATTTGAGCTCATTTAGGAAAATTAGGTGATTTCCGACTATGTCCTTATTAATCTCGATTTACAACTCAGATTCCTTGCCAAAGTCTCTGCTTATGCATGGCAGCACATAGTGCTCCGGAAGCAAAATAGATGTTGATCAGTTCTCCCTTTTTATTGTGTGATCTGTTAGCATTTCACCATCCTTGCTGAGTAGCAGTCTCACTATTTCCTTGATACCTCTATTTTTCCCAAATATTTGAAAACCCCATTTTTCTACTTCCCTAGCCAGTCTCAGCTTATTTTGAGTTTTAGCCATCTTTGTACTGTTCTTGCAAGCTTGGGCTACACATCTATACTCTCCCTTGGTGATTCACCCTTCCCTTCATTCCTTATACATGTTTTTTTTTTCTTTTCACCTCCTACTCAAATTTGCTGTGCAGCCAGATTAGCTTTTTCAGACCTTTTCCCATTTTAATTCCATGGAATTATTTGTGTCTGTGCTTTCAGCAACTTCTTCAAAAACTCCCACCCTTGCTGGGTGCCTTTTTCTTTTAGCATCTCTATGTTTGTCCACCAAATATAAAAATTAATGAAATGGTGGGTAGAAGGATAAGAGACAGTGGAGTCAGATACCAGCCACAAAGGAAGGAGAACTAGCAGGGCAGAAGAACCTATTGGGCAAAATCCCAATAGAGTAGAGAAAAAATCCCAGCTAATGTAGACCCATTCAATGGGATTGACCTGTGAGTGGAGTAAAACCAAACTCCATTACAGATCTGCAGGAAGACACATAATTCACATAGCCACAGGAAGTCCTAGCCCCCTCCCATGTATGACGTGTTTGTCACATGACTACCTCACCTGTGGTACCTCCCTTTACCTTATTTGGAAAGTAGTTTGTGATTGGGGGAAACTCCTGTTACCTGTCCCTCTGGACTTCTCCTTATATGGAAAGAAGTTACTGGACATATCCTTATAAGGATTTCTGGGACATTACCTGAGAAGGGGCGGCTGGTCTGGGATTGGTGGAGAAATGCTGCAGTGGGCGTGAATGTTGTTCAGCTGGATTAAAAAGACTTTGCCAAATACTTACCTCTTGTTCCTTCCTCCGCAAAAGGCACCCATCTGCAGATGAATAGTGTATTTTTATACTTTTGTACTGAATAAATCTGGCCTAGCCTTTTGAGCCAAGCAACATCTATTTATTATTATTTTCCTGTACCTCAGTAAAAGCTCACCTCTTTTAGGGCGTAGAAGGTGACAGACCTGTGCATTGACTCACCATTCAACAACTGAATCAGTGCATCGATTTAGTGGGAGTAGCCAATAGGATCTAGGCCTTTGTCTTACTGGCATGGGTGTGAGTCAATACTAAAGGCCCATACATTCCTGAAGGCAGCTTTGAATGGCACTAAGAGAAGGGAATAGCAATGGGATTGTGTTGTTGGCAACAGGGAGAGTTTGAGGACCCATGCACAAGTCTTCTTTAACTGCTATTTTCTGAGAATCTGAGAGTAAGGCAGCTAAGAAACCATAGGATGGAGACATGCAGTATTTTGAATGCTACCAGAAATAACATGTCAGAGCCATGTTTGCCCATGGTAACTGTTACCACCCCTTGCATACTCCATCCTGTGGAATAGCAAAAAATGGGCTATGTCAGCATGGCCAGGTCATAAGGTCAAGAAGAATTAGCCAGGAAAGCCCAGCACTAATAGGCTTCCAGTAATCCTGTCAGTGACCTGACATCTGAATACAATAGTAAATAAAACTGCCCAGGTACAGCAGGCAAGCACCCCTGCTGTGTGTCTTTCTTACAAAGACCTTTCCCATTCCCCTTACCCAACCAAGACATTAAGAGGCTGTCAGGACTCCCACCAATCCTTTGTCACTCAAAGTAAGATAATCAATCTGTTCAGGATCTCTTTTGTTTACTTTGCCAGGCACCCATTAATACATGCCCCTTCAGGGTAGGAAAAGGGATATTTAAACCCCAGCTATGACCCCAGCAATTTGTTGTACTTTGGATACATGTTGGTGTGTTACTCTGCAAGTTGCCTCCCCAGATTCCTGTGCTCTTGTGCTACCCTTGAACTCTAGTCTGAGCAACTCTGTTTTGACCTTCTTCTGTTCTGGTAAATATAACCTTCTACACCCAAAATCTCTCTCTATCCAACCTTTCTTCCTTCTCCCTTCACTAGCCTTGTGTGGTTTGTGATAATGCTTGATTTCTTATGTGTGTGCGTGCTAATTTCTAATAAAAACACCCTGTTGAAACCTTTAACTGGACTCCTACAGTTAGTACTGGTATACACAGGTGAAAAGATCGTGCTGTTATCCCCCTCTTGCAGGTCTTCTTTGAGCGATAATTCCCCAGTTTCTAAGGAGACACTGGCATTCCCCCACCTGTTAGTTGGGGGACCATAACACTCTCATATTTTTGTTCTGTTATCATTTCCAGTTTTGCAAAACCCTGCAGAATCGGTTTTCCAGTAGGAATGAGTGTACACGTATTATCAGCAATGCTTTTAAGGAGCATAACTTGCAAACTACCTGTCCATATGCATGGTAAGTCTAGTATTGTGGTTCCAGTCCACATGATATTGTTTAATATAGTGCTTAAGGGCAGAGTAAGTCTTGTGGTGCTGCAAAGAAAAAACAAATCCTCATGAAGGGACAGCATTTCTTGGAATTTGGTATTGAAACCAGCTCCACTGAGGCCTATAAAATAACAATCTGGTATTCAGCAGACTTGAACAGAAGGGCTACACTTTTCACCCTGCAGACAATGGAGCATTTCCAACCTCCATCAAAGCTCTCTTTTGTGTGCTTTTTGGGGAAGAACTGGGGGATAGAGGCAAATGCTGAGGTTGTATCTTGCTGTTGCTAAGGCTGAAGAAAAGCCTGAGGACTTCCTTGGAGGTTTTTAAGCAGAGGCTTGATGGCCATCTGTTGGGAGTGCTTTGAGGGTGTTCCTGCATGGCAGGGGGGTTGGACTGGATGGCCCCTGTGGTCTCTTCCAACTCTACATTTCTATGATTCTATGGTGGGGAGAACAGACACTCAGGGGCCAAACCAGGTCAGGCAAAAGAAAGAGATAGGAGGTGAGTCAGCATGGTGGCCCTATGCTTCCTCTCTCTTGTCCATCTCCTTCCTTGGGTGTGTGTGGGGCACTGGTAAAGAAATGGTGGTACTGAGAAATCAGGCTGTGAGCCATCTTTAGCTGGTCAGACAGCAGCTGGTGGAGGAAGAGAAGGACCATGGCCATCTGTCGGGAGTGTTTTGAGGGCATTCCTGCATGGCAGGGGGTTGGACTGGATGGCCCCTGGGGTCTCTTCCAATTCTACATTTCTATGATTCTATGATTCTATGTGCAACTCTGTTTAATGTCTTTGTGGAAAAGATTCCAGTGGGTTTATAACAACATTAATGGTATCTTTGCAGATTTCAGTTACCAAAACGAAGCAGTGATGTTCCTGAACCATTCAAGACCTAATCCTGACCTGAGAAATGACTGGGTACCTATTAATATCCAGTGATGATGTGTTTCCTTTTTTGCTACAGATCTTGCTCTCAAACATTCAAGACTGTAGGATGAAAGCTTATAATCAGCAAGTTGCAAATAACTGGCTACTTGCAATTCATTTCTTTTACAACCATGATATAAATAAGTCACTTATGAAGAATCACTTTACCTTTTTGCAGTACGACAGTAATTTCTGAGGTATTGTTGTTAAGTATGGAGTATGGGCTCACTAAATGGGGGAGGAGAAATATCAAATGGTTCAAGTACTGGTTTATGCTCTGCTTGATGTCACTGTTTTATGATATGTTGTCGGTCTTGAGATGATGGCAAGATGGAAATTAAAAGAAGTTTATAGGTCAAAAGCTTGTAGCATTCACATTTCTTTTAAACATGTACAGTGGTGCAAAATTAATATATGCAGAGGAAACACATTTAATCTCAAAAGTATGTAAGTTATTATTGAAGATAAATACAGAAGAAGTATAAATAAAAGTAAGTATGGTATATTGGGCTCAACAGATAGTCACACTATTGAATTAGACCAATGGGAAGAAATTTGGGGGAGAGGGTTGAAATTTACTAAATCTAATGATTTGAAAGAAAATCTTTACAAAATGATATATTAATGGTATTTGACGCCTAGCAAACTGGCTAAAATATATAAAAAGGCAAGCAGCCATGTTGGAAATGTAAACCTTATGAAGGTTCATTTTTCCATATGTGGTGCAGTGTATTAAAGCTAAAACGTTTTGGTTAAAATTTTGTAAATTTATGCAAAAGATTTTGAAGATAAAAATCATATTCCGTCTGGAACTGTTTTTTCTTAATATGGTAGATCTATTAGATAAGGGAGAAAGGCAATACAAAGATTTGATACGAAATATGGAAATAGCAGCAAGGATAATTTAGGCTAAATGTTGGAAAAGTAAGAGAATACCTAGTCTCAGTGAATGGATGAATAAATTAATGGAGCTTGCAGAAATGGACAAATTTACAACTATATTAAACGGGAATTCAATAAAACCATATTTAAGAAGATGGAAACCTTTCACAGAACATGTAAGGGAAAAGAAAGGAGATTTAATAGTTGGTGGTTCTGATGTATAATAGGTATAAAAGGTAAACACATGAGTGGGTTTTAATTTGACAAGAAGAGCAATGAGAGATAGATTGTAGGAAGTTTTATAAAAGTAACTTAAAATGGATATGGGAATTATAAAACTGTATATAGAGAAGAGATGAACAAGGGTATGAGGTATTATACATGAATTTATGTATAGAATTATATATAGAACTTATATATAGTACTTATATAGTTATATGTACACTGTGATTATATTTAGTTTAGAGAGAGGTGTTGAAAGCAAGTGAAATTACTACCAACAGACGAAGAAACCTGGAAGCATCTTAGCTGCTTTTCCTCTTTTTCTTTTCTTTTTCCCTTTTTTTCCTCCCTCTTCTTTTCTTTCTCTCTGTGGGTTACCCAAATGTCTTCCTTTGTTTTTGTTTATTTCTTTTTTCTTTTTCTTCCTTTCTCTTTTTTTCTGTTTCCTCTCTTTTTCCTGATAATGCTTTTTCTTTTCTCTCTTTTTTTCTTAATATTCTTTCTTTGTGATTGTATTTGTATTTGTAGTTGTCATTGTTTTATCGGTACAAACTAATAAAGAATATTTTTATAAAAAAAACATGTACAGTGGCGGAGCTTGGAGTGTGGGAGGGGCGGGAGAGGAAGGGGCTGTGGCAGGAGGGGCATGGCCATTGTGTGTGGGGGCATGGCTGTTGTGTGTAGGGGTGTGGCCAGGGCACATGGGGGCATGGCTACGGGCTTGGACGCCCCAGAAACATTACTGCCCGGGGTGAATCACCCTCCCCACCCCTACATTCCTACGTGACTGAACATGTAATTAAAATTAATTTGGCTACTTTTGAAATTTTTTTGGAAAATTACACTTATAATGGTAAGTACATCTTGGGCCTTGGAATTATAACTTCAATTAATTGCTTTGAAAATTTACTTTCAATGCTTTGATTATACAACATGTTCTGAGACAAAGTCTCCACAAGGGCACTCTATGGTTGTTATAATAAAAATGAAGTAGAAAAGAAGAGGTGTAGGAGTGCATTCTTTATCTGCTTGTTGACACAGAGATTGAAATGTTACTTTAAGAAATGCAAATACAGTTTACTGAACACAGGTCCTCCGAGGCCAGAAGGTTTTAAGCTGTACTTGATGACACATTTGTGCTCTGGGCCTTTCATATGTTAGTTAATCCTCCTCAATTTCCTTTCCTATTGTGTCCTTTCTTCTGTGTTTATTAGGCAACGCCTTCTCTTATTTTATTCATTGTACAATGCTTTGATTTGAAAACACTTTAAAAATAATATTATGCCTTGTATGTTTGCTATTTTCCAGTACCTGATGAACCGTATGGGAAAGAAGGAGAAAGATACTTAAATCCAATTACTAGTCCCAACTAGAACAGACACATTAAATCTATGGGATTTACTCAAGTGTTGATTTACAATTCAGCAATTGCTTCAGTAGGTCTACTCTAGTTGGGATTAGCATGGATTTAGACCAGAGAATGTATTGAACAACTCCGCTTATTTTTCTTAGCTACATTTGCAAGCTAATGTTCTCCAGATATGTTGGACTACAATGCTGATCAATGCCAGTCAGTGTGGCTGGGGACGATGTCTGTTGTAGTTCAACACTTCTGGAATGTACTAGTTTGGCAAATGCTGAGCTACATACCATCTCACTATCTCACAGGAGGCAAATAGAACACTAGATGAAGATCTTTATGTGATAACAAATGTGCATATAGATGCAGAGAATTACTATGATAATCAATGCTCATACAGATACAGTGGTCAACTGCAATGGTCAGACAGAGTAGAATCAAGTTTTTGTACATTTTGGATTAGTGGACTGTTGCAACTTCATGAAGCCATCTTCCTTCTCTTCCCCAGGGCAGGTTTCTCAGTATCAGAATCAAACTTTGGAAGAGAAGGGTGTTAGAGGTAGCAAACTTAGCATGCTTGTACTTAGTAATTACTAGTTTTCATAAGTCTCTACGAATATAGGCATAACATGTGTTTATGTCATTTCCTCTTTATTGGTCTTGACCACACCCTCTCTCTTCCTGCATCAATTAGTCAGTAGTTAATCTGAGTTTGTTCATCTTTCATTTCATAGTCTGCAGTTTCTCCCTTTCTCCTCCATGTTTGAAGACCACATGTTACAGAGCTTTGCACCATGAGATGTTAGGCAACCTTTCGTATTTGTAAGCAAACATACTTTATGTTTTACAAAGAAGACTAAGTCTATTTTATTTTTCTGCTAGACCTTGTGGGTGGGTGGCAGTGACATGGGACTGGTAGTTGCTCACCTTCTGTGTGCAAATACTAATTTCTCTGCTTGTGAGCTACACAACTATCTCTCACATTACCCAATAGAGGAAAAGCAAGGGGAGGAGGAGAACATGCAAAAGAAATCTTCAATGTGATAAACTTGCAGGGCCCTTTAAATAATAAAATAGGCAGATAGTTTACTCAGTAGACACATAGAGATAAACCCTAAGAAAAACAGTGTTGAATGATGAAGAAACTACAGGTGTTTGAAGAGCAAATGCAGAGGAAATCTGAGCTCACTGCACCACAGAAAAGCACACTGATACATCTGTACATACTCTTAGGCACTGCTGAGGTGTTGCAGACTTACATTTGTATAACTAGATTTACTCTACTCTACTCAGGAAATTATAGCTACATTGTAATTGTTCTGAATTACTCTTCCTCCATCCTGTTAGTCTCCAATATATGAATTATCTGATTGTCTGTGATGCTTAAAGTTAGAAACCTGTTCTTTCATGGTGGCTTGAGTCCCATGATATGCAAGAAAAATAAAAAGGGTGGATTTTTACCAGAAGGGTAGATTAATACAGCTAGTGTTGCAAAGTCTTTTGAAAGCTAGCACTGAAATTTTTGTGCCCTTTTCAGTTGATCTAATATGGACTGTGGAATTTCTTTTTTGGTCAGCGTAGCTACCCCTGCATTTGTATGACAGTCTTCACGGAATCAGAGGGTTGGAAATGGTTAATTTTATATCTTCACAGAGCCTCAATATGCTGTCACTCCAACTTACTTATACTTCCCCATGCAGCTAGCAATGGGTATCTCCTTTCTTATGTCCTCTGGCTCCTTCATTTTATAAACATCTACTTTTGTCAGAGGGTGAGAAATGCAAACTTTCTCTGTATACAACTGTGAAGAAGGTCAGTTGATGGCAAGGGTGGAGGCCAAACATGAAGAAATGATTCAGGACCATGTGGAACTATCCAAATCTGTTTGAACAGGAAAGCAAGAAATCCATCCAATATCCTACTTAAGATGAAGGGTTGTAGATCAGAAGCAGAGGACATGCTTTGCAAAAAGGAAGCTCTCTGTTCAATCCTTGGGGGAAAAATTACAATCCCAAACCTTGGAAGGCTGCTGCCAATCAGGCCATTTCTGACAATGTTGCTATACTACAACAACAGCAGGTAGTTTCTGGGCCAGGAGTTGTGCTACCACATGACGTCATCACTATCTAGCTGCTATCCCATCCCCAAATGTCACCAAACTGCCTTATTCTATTTACAGAAAAAAAAATCTGATAAGAGCCTCCTTTAGTGCTTCAATCTTGTCATCCAGCTCAGTGTGGTACCATAATAGCACTTGATAGTACTTCCTGTCATCAGGGATCCAGGAGTGGGTGGGATGTGGATGTGCCCAGCTTCTCCATCCCTCAGTGACTCCCATGGTGTAGTAACTTACTATCACCTCTCCATGTTTATTTTATATTTCTCCTTTGTGTTAAAACTTAATTTTTTTAAAATGCATTTTTAAATATTATAGAGCAGAAGTACAATATTGTATTGGTGTGTCATGCCATTACAACATTGCTACATTAGTAGGGTTTCCAAAGGAAGACAAAACAAACCCCAACCAATCAGGAATGGTAGGGCAGGACGAAGGTGGGGAAAAGGGTGCTGCAATGCAGAAGGAACACCAGTGGCAATACCGCTACTCATCTGCTTAAGGCAAAAGGGTGTGGAAGAGTACATTCCTAACCTGACAGCTTCATGTGAATGGCAATACTGGGGCTGTATGGAAGAACACACTAATGGGGTATGGTGTGGAAGGGGTTTTAGTGTGGACAATACTAGGCTAAATGAACCAATGGTCTGACTTAGTATAAGACTGTTTCTGATCTCTCCGCCTATACTTCCAAGGGACAATGTATCTGTGTGCTATCTTTTGTTCAATTCTACCTTTACAATCTATATTATCTTACACCACCCACAGAGCAGACAGATGCACTATGGGAGGAGCGGGAGTCAGTATGTCAGTAGAGGAAATAGCTTCAGATGATGTGATGAGTCACTATGGTAGTATTGGTCCATGTGGTAATGCTACTACATAGTATTTCTTCATGGATTGGTATTTCCACACTGTGACCTAAAATCCATTCTTGTAAATTAATAAGGACCAATAATGGCTCTGCAAAAGGTGAAGTCATACCCACCCCAACCACAACATGTGTATTCAGCACCCCCATCTTTATTGTAGCGGTGTTAAAGACTTGGAAAAATTAAATCTCCTTATCTTTCCCCATTCTCTACTCCTCAACATTGAACTTACATTTTGATGTATTGTAAGCCCTGTAATTTCACAGACCCTTAAAAACAACCATTTTCTGTCTTCTATACTTCTGCAGGCCTATGGAATTCTCTGAGTATACAGACATTATTACTTTTGCTGGCTCTGTTTCATTTCTAAAATGACAGGCACAGGGACCTTCCCAGAATTGTTTTTAAGGTAGCTCATTGCTATAAATTTGTTATTAATTTTCCTCCTTGCAAGTACTTTTAAGGGAAACCAGATTATTTTTTTTATCCATTATCAATGAAACATTCTTCAATATGAAGATTCTTCCAAGCACAACATGTATGTAGAAATGCTCTCAATGTGTCTTATTTCCAACTAAGTGTGCATAGGATAGATCTCAGGCAGACATTGTTATTCCTGGAAGGACTCAACAACAACAGTTATCATAATATTTCTTAATGCTTGATCATTTTGTACACTTTTGATTGATAATTTCTGAGGAAGCCCAACTTATGAACAAGTCATAGAATCACAGAATCATAGAGCTGGAAGAGACCGCAAGGGCCATCCGGTCCAACCCCCTGTCATGCAGGAACACACATCAAAGCATTCCCAATAGACAGCCATCCAGCCTCTGCTTAAACATCTCCAAAGAAGGAGACTCTACCACACTGCGAGGTAGCATATTCCACTGCTGGAAAGCTCTGACCATCAGGAAGTTCTTCTTGAGGTCCAGGTGGAATCTCCTTTCCTGTAGTTTCAATCCATTGCTCCTTGTCCTAGTCTCTGGAGTAGCAGAAAACAAGCCCACTCCCTCCTCGACATGATATCCCTTCAAATATTTAAGCATGGCTATCATGTCCCTGCTTACCCTTCTCTTCAGTCTAGTTTTGCCAGATTATTTTTGTGGGGGGCTTAGCCTCCTAGCTGTGTTATAGAGAAGGTTTGAGCCCTCCTGACCCCTATTTTAATGTCTATGGACAAGAACAAGAACTCAACCATCCAAATTAGCTATTAGAGGAAACAAGCAGGATCTGCAACAAAGTGATTTCAGGGTATCTGCTGGCCTTCCTCTGTAATGGTTTTAGCCATTTCTCACTTTAGGCCCTTTCCGCAACACACCTTTTCACGGAGCTGGGGTGTGGGGATTGCATGAGCAGCTTCCAGCGAGAGGCTCTCACATCCTCGTTCCTTCAGTTCCGCAGCTGCTGCCTGCTCGCGCAAGAGCCCTGCCTCTTCCTTCTGCAGTGCAGCCTAGGAGTTTTCCAGGCTGTGCTGGGGCAAGACGCATGACCACCGCAGCTCAGGAGCTCTGCATGCATGGTAAGTGCACGTGGGGCTCCAGAGTGATGCACGATCACGCACCATTTTCGGCTCAAAGCTGAAAATGAAAAAGTGTGCGAGCAGCACCTGCCAGACCCTGGAGCATCATGCAATTGTGAGTGTGTTGTGTGGACTGCTCCTCACATTCATGTGATGCTCAAGGGGCCCTTTTGCATGGCAAATGCCATGCAAAATGCCATGCAAAAAGGGCCTTAGAAAAGTTAACTCATTGTTAATGCCCAATTCACCATTATAACTTTGCAACTGATATTATTGCTTCCAGTGCCCACTGAGGTTGCTCAGTCCTAATGGTCTAGGGGGTGGGTAGGAATTTTGTTTGTTTGTCAGAATGTACCAAAATTCAACAAACCCCAGGTGCAGGAGAAAGTGAAACTGACAGATTGGCTCATCATTACTTGGTGTGTGTGTTTGTTGCCTCATTTGGTTGTATTTTCTGAAGCTTGGAGCTCTCCTGAATCTCTGCATGCCTCCTTTTTTTTTCCAATAATGGCCCTGTTTTGACTCTATTTTTATTGGCAGAGACACTGAGTTCACTATTGGCCAAGGCTAATATCAAATGTTATGACAATAAGAGCTTGCAAAATTACTCCTTAAAAGTAATTCATTTCTCATGACTCATCACAATGTTTGGAAAGTAATTTGTTGATAAATCAAGCCTGAACTCTCCCTAGAAACCAAGGTGACTAAACTGAGACTGTCATACTCTGAACATATCATGAGAAGACCTGACGTACTAGAAAGGACAATAATGCTTGGGAAGGTGGAAGGCAGAAGGAAAAGAGGAACACTGCATTACAGATGGACAGACTCAATCAAGGACCCTGAGCGTCATGTGATTGTGAGGAGTGATCTGCACAACGTACTCACAATCGCGCAACGCTCCCAGGTAGGGCAGACACTGCTCATGCACTTTTTCATTTTTGGCTTTCAACTGAAAATGGTGTGTGATTGTACATTGCTCCAGGACCCTGTGTGCACTTGCTGGGCGTGCAGAGCCTCCGGAGCCACAGCGGTTGCGCTTCCTGCCCCAGCGCAGCCTGGGAAACTCCCAGGCTGCGCTGCGGAAGGAAGAGGCAGGGCTCTCGCACAGAGCTGAAGCAGTGGGGACACGAGAGCCTCTAGCTGGAGGCTGCTTGTGAGATCCCCACACCACAGTGCCAAAAAAAGGTAATGTGGGGAAAGGACCAAGAAAGCCACCTCTCTGAGTCTGCAAGACTTAAGCAGGATGGTTGATGATAGAGTAATAGAAGTGTCTCATTCATAGAGTTGCCATAAGTCAAAGTTGACCTGATAGTTGACAACAGCAATGTGTCTTTGCTTTGTTAGTTGTGTTCCTTTTAAATTTTTTCTCACTTAAAAAATCCCCTGGGATTGAAAAGAAAATGGGAAAAATTCCTGGAAAAAGGCCAAAAAATTGCCTTGTAATTTTTTTTAAAACATTAGAAACTATTACACTAATAAAGTAGCATTGTTGTTCCAACTCATTGCTTTTTGAATTGCAATTTCATTACATTGTTGGTAGTAAGGAAAGTAATTTGTTGCTGGTAATTGCTTGTAAGCCATTGCTTCCAAACTCTGATGATCATAAACAAAAGCAATATTTTCTAAAGGGACTACAAATATATGGTCAATATATTTTTTTCAAAATCTTTTCCTTAATTAAATGTTAAAATTCTTTTCACATAGAAAGATTCTTCTTGAAGGCGACTTGAAATAGATAATTAAAAAAGGATTTGCTCAGTTTACAGTTGCATACTAAAATTAACAACACAATCATGCAAAATACTTTTAATGTACTGTGTAATTCCCTGTGGGGAATGAAATGCAAATAGGTAGCATTTCTGTTTTATTGTTTTCCCTGCTTTCGGCCTCTCTCATCATCTGCTTTGTATTTTTATTGCGGACTGGCTTGGAGTTGTATTCTGAAGGAGAAGGAAAACAATCAAATCAAATCAAAACTTGTCAACACCAACAGCAGTCAAATTTGTTACTTGGAAAGAATATGCCAAAGAAATTAAGCAAACCAATGACAATAATAACACCAGAAATATTCCCAAACAAATCATTTCCCCAATTTTCTGGGATACACCATACAATATCAGCTGTTTTGTTTTGTTTTTTAAAAGAAACGTCTACACTACAAATGTGTTGTGCCAATTTAATTATCGTGGTGTATCCCAAAGAGCCATGGGGCTTTGTTTGTTGAGGACACTGAGAATAGTCTCAAAGGGTGCATCATGGCATGCCTATTCCCAAGGGAGACAAGATGCTGATATTGTGCCTAGGTGCAGCAGCAAATGAAAGCCCCCCTGCTGCCTCCATCCCAGCTGCTTCTGTGGTGGTCTTGGAAGGAGAAAAGAATGAGCAGGCACAGCTCCATTGTTCCAGGGCCCAGCAGCTGATGAAAAGCCCTCTCTCCATCCCAGCTGCCATTGCCCTGACCTCAGAGGGAAAGAAGACCATATCTGCTGGACTTAATCCCATTCCTCCATTGCTATTCCTTTTCCATTGTGTGTTGTGTTTTTAGATTGAAAGCTTGAGGGCAGGGTACTGTCAAATTAGCATTTGTAAACTGTTCATGTAAAGGACCCTGAACTCTAGAAATGCTCTAGGAATAAGTAGATGATGATGACAATGAAGATGATGATGAGTAGTTGGGTATATGGGGAGTCAGCATAGTGTAGCATATCTTCCAATAGTCCTGATTTGTCAGGGAAAATCCTTATGAATCCTCCACTGCTCCCCTTTTTCAGCTGTCTGTAAAATGTACTTGTTTCCCTCTCCTTGCTCCACTTTCCTCTTTGCTTACCTCCATTGCCGCAAATTGAGTTCAAAGTGCAAAAGTGGTTTGTATTTAACTTAGTGGGAGGAAAGGAGCAGAGGGGCAGAATCTTGCAAACTCAGACAAAAATAGATTGCACTTTCTCCTAGGTGGTATGTTCTTCTTCAATAATAATGTTTGCTATCATCACCATACTCTGATGGTACTTGGCCATACATGTCTTGGTTTTCATCTGTGAGATGTTGGAGGGTATGGTGTAGTGACTGAATTGTTGCACTTTAGAGTACAGAATCCTAGTTTCAAATCTTTCTTCAGATTTGAAGCTGAATGAGGGACTGTCTAGTGCATGTTCCATGTCAGCTGAACTTGTCTTGTAGAGCTGTGGTAGGGCTGAGCTGATTCTACCCTTCACAGTTTATAGGCTGCAAAATTGAGAAGATGACTTCGGCAATTGGAAACAAGCCAGCGAAAGCCAGAGGTACTGTTATTGTTTATGTCTAAAGTGATTTTTGGTGGCCACCATGTTTGCTTCCTGGCTTTCCGGAAAGCAAAGTGGTTACAGAAGGCATTAATTTATTTATCTTCCCAATAAGGTACATTCAGATTTAACAGATACAGATGATTTAAGACAGTAAAGAATAGATATTTAATCACTCACTTCTTGAGATGGGGGGTGGGAGGAAGGGGGAATGAGGAAGGAGGCATGTATTAAGCACCATTAGAATCTTTCTAAGTGAATACTACAAGGATATTTGTTAATATTGCGATTGTATAATTCTATTACTGTAATCTCTCCACTCACTGTGTTCTTTTATCTATTTCAATAAATTAATTAAAAAAAAACTTCCATCTTGTATCACAAAACATCAAGATCTGTGTTGCATTGCATCATCACAAGGCCTTGTCTAGAAGCCAACCAGACTAAAGAAACAACTTGCCACTGTCCTGTTTCCCTGTCTGCTGAGGAAAAAAAAAGACTCCTTATAGCCAACCAAAATGAGTGAAAAATGTGAGCTGGGGAAGTTCGGGAAATGAAAGCTCCCAATTTCAGTAGATTTTTCCTCAGACCTAATTTTAAAAAGTGTGTGTGTGTTGAGGGAGATTATGAATAAGATAGGGATACAATCAAACTTTCCAGCTGGGATAAGTGTTTTAGAGGGAAGTCAGATGTATTCAGGATTCAGTATCAGAAAGCAAGACGAACCATAATAAATAAGGTTTTCGTTAGACTAAATATTGGACCTTAGATGCTACTGGGATGAGTCAGGTGCCATGCTTGATTTCAGCCTCTTTCATTTAAATGGGAATATACTTCCGTGTAACTTACTGTGGATCTAACCCAATGTACTGAATATTGATACCATACCAATTTCACTCTATTGTTATTGCATGGTAGTCATGGGTTACTGAAACCTATAGCAAGAGGATCAGGTGTCAAATGGAACAGGATTATGGCTACCAAAGCAAAATGATTCTTCTACCCTGAATCATTGCATATAGTTGACTGCAAGGGGCAAAGATGTGATCGTAAATATACAGTTGGATTCATGTCCTCATTTATTTTTCTGCCTGAGTAGTTATGACTTTGTGTCATCTAAGCTTGGTCCAGGTGAAATTAATACGATGCCACACATATTTGTGAGACAAAAATTTTCTACCTGAAAAAAAGATGTGTCTCTTCTTTCTTATGTTGTTTTCAGCAGATAATCCTCACTTTTTGCCTTTTTTCCCCACTTGTGAAAAGGACAGTAAAATAGTCAGCATTGGGGAAATGCATGAACAATACAGTAATTTATTTGGGGATATCTGGGTATGTGTTCTGAATATATGGAATCCAGTTCTCAGGTATTATTTCAAGCAGAAGTTATTGATCAGGCAACTTCTGGATTTGTTCATTGTCGGGTACATTAAGGTTTAATGTACATTAATAAAATACTATATCACTGCCACCAGTATATTTCTACTTCTATTTTTGTTGCATTCTTCACTGCGGTGATATATACATTAGTTACATCCTGTTTTGATTGCCATAATGTTCTGTACATGGGGCTTCCTTTGAACAGTATTTAGAAACCTCATTTGGTAGAAAGAGCTGCAGCCAGATTGTCAACTTGGAGCTCCACAACACTGTTCTTGCGTCTGCTCCACTGGTTGCCAGTCTGTTTCCAGTCACCATTCAAAGACCTGTTTATGACCCATGAAGTCCTAAATGGCTTATGTTCAGGCTATGTGACATACTGACAGACTAATCAGTCTTCAGTTCTAGGTGCCTCATTTTAAGAAGGATATTGACAAGCTGGGGTAAGTTCAGAGAAGGGCGACAAGGATGATAACAGGTGTGGAAAACAAAACATATGAGGAAAGGGTATTCCACCATTGAGCTGCTGTTACAGTCATAATGTTACAAAGGTGATGTTATAAGGAGTATCCCCCCATGATGTCATTAAGATTTAAGCATCAACCATAATTGCAAAGGGTATCATTCAAACAAAAAGGCTAGGTCTAACAAATGAGGAAATCACATGCACATGCACGTATGCACACACACACGCACACATTACACACATACAAACTTTCCATGGCAGTACTCTTGCCCTGAGATTCCTTTCCCTGGCCCTGAAAACTGGAGAGAAGAGGTCCAATCCGCAAGACTCAAGCCATGCCCTGCAATCTGAAAACCCTAAACCAGTGTGAAAATCTGCCTTCCTCTGAGCCTTGAACTTTAATACTCAGATTTGTCAGTTCTATAGAAGACTTTTATACATTTAGCATTAAAAACACTTGTTGATCTGAATTCTAGATTTATGTAATGCTACTTCTATATTGCCTGGAAAGGATTAAACAAAAAAAAAAGTTCTTTATTGCACTGAAATAAAACATTCCTTTTAAGCAGAGAAAGGTTCTATTTCAGGCCTCAAAACTCATGTCTTCGCATCTAGGACACGGAACCTCTGATACAAAGGAGATTAAAGATCCTGTCTCAGGGCATTTTGGATGGGAATGGTGATTTCAAAAGCAGCATTTTTTAAATTATCAGTTTCATAAAGAAAACAAAATTGTATTCAAGTTTCAATAGACAAAATGGCCACATTTGCTAATAACTGGAGTGAATAGAATTCTGACTTGGCTGGACATTTAGAGCTGGAGGGGATTTATGAGGGTTGTGTAAGTGATGTGGGGAGAAACTTGAGAGAACTCTGGGATATTTAAAGGAGTACACAGAGATTTTTTCCCCCCAAATGTTGCACATTATGCTTCCAAGGCTGTACATGAATATGAGTGACATCCAAGGCACAAGAAAACAAAAGTTAAATAACAGGATTTGAAAACACATCTCTCACTGAAGTAGTAATTATTCTCTGTCTATCATTCAATCTCTCTCTCTCCCCCTCCCTCCTTCCCTCCCTCTGCCTCCCTTTGCCTTCTCTTGCATCAGTGGTTTTTCCCTTTTATCCTGAGACATCTGAACAGACCAAACAGTTAGACAAGTAATTGATTATCGGTACCTTCAAAGCTTATGATGGCTTAGTTTATGCTTTTAGAATATAATAATGAGAACATCTCAATCCTTGATTGGGTGTCTGGGTGAGTTCTTAGTTAGAGGTTGAAAAGTTATGTGTGCCCTTTTTGGTTAGTTAGCCCCTAATAAACTGAACTTTTATCCTGTGCTGTTTTAAGATTCCAATTAAAGATGTTTGTGGAGTAAGACAAATTGCTACATGCGTATTGTGTTTATCCATTCTCACTGCTGTTTTCTAATGGATCTAAATTCTGATTGGAATGAGGGTAAATATTACATTATACTTCTTCCCTTTTACCTTGTTTTACTGAACAGTGCATGCTATAGTTATCATTCCTACAGGACTAGTGAATCTTTTTCATTTAGGAACATAAATGCTTTGCTTTATTCCAAGTCAGAGCAGTGGTCCATTTAGCTCAGCATTGTGTAGTCCCTATGTTCACTCATAGGAGCTCTCCAGGAAGTCATACAGAGATTGGATGGCCATATTATTTTTGAGTGCTTTAGTTTGTGTATTCCTATATGGCAAGAGATTGGACTAGGTGGCCCTTGCAGTCCCTTCCAGCTCTATGAATCTAGGAACCTTTCTCAGTTCTCCCTGGAGGTGGCAGGGGTTGAATGTGGAACCTTTTGCCAAAATGATTCACCAGCTGATTTTGATGTAACTTATCATAACCAATATCCTTTAACATATGCACGTATTCTACTGATTAGCACCACACTTTCAATTTTTACAAAAAGATTTGTAAAATGGATGCTAATCTAGACTCAATGCCAGAAGCAAATGGTAGTTTTAATAGCTATTTCATACTGTCCCAGACATGAAAAGCTGTTGTTCCATTGGGAACCCAGAGGACTAAAACAGATTCTGGCTGAGATCCTCCATGAAATGATGTATTATAAAATTCTGCCTAGGAAGAAATACGTATCTTCTCTTTCACAGATCTAACCTTCCTCCTGAAGATACTCTCCCCATAGTCATTTAGTGGCCAGAGAAGACCAGGTGGCTTTGGAGAAGCACCTGGATATGTGCCTATAACCAGATCCTCAACAGTGACTTCATCTCCAGTGATTTCCTAGGAAGTCTAGAAAGATGGCTTTGTTCTTCTTTGTCAAGCACATCACCAGACACTTCTCTGATTCCCCCACCATTCCCTGGCTACTAAATGACATGGAGGTGGTGTTACCCCAAAATGTGGAAGACTCAGAGGTCCATCCAAGATGACAGTGCCTCTGTGAAACAGTGGGGAATATTAGCTCAAAGAGGAGGCCTGCAAGAGGGTCGTTTACACCTGTGTATACTGGTACTAATGCAGAGATAACAGCCAGAGATTCAATTTTTTTTTTATTGGGGGAATTAACGATCACATGCACACAAGATCCAAGCAGCCTTACAATCATGAAGGAAAAGGGAGTTAAAATTGGATAGTGAAAAGTTGTGGCAAAGTGGGTGATATTTACCTATACTGCAGAGAAGAGAGGAGGTGATAATAGCTCACACTAAAGGTCTGAGGATAGTACAAGAACAGGAATCAGAAAAGCAGAGTGATAGCCTATTTCAGAGTACTGCAAGTTATCCAGCTCAGAGCCAGGGTTTAAATACCCTGTTTCCATCTTGAGGAGAAAGGTGCTAATGGCTCTCTGGCAGAGTAAACAATGGGTCCGGAGCAAGCCTTAGCATTAGGTGACAAAGGACTGATGGGAATCATAATAGTTTCTTAATGGCTGGACAGGGGAGGAAACAAAGGGAAAAGTTGTCAGGAAGAAAGAGTGAGTTGAAGACAACTGAGGGCAGTTTTGAGCACTATTGTTTCCAAAGGTTGAGTCATTGAGGGACATTTGCAAGTCCATCATCGCCAGAGCTTCCCTGAGTATGACCTGGCCATGTCATGAGGTCCCCATCTGACCTTCTTTTGCATTGCATGTGTTCAGCCAGTCCTGTTTCACTAGCATAGCTTTACAGCCATGTCAGTGTATAATTTATATTTCATGCCACTTAAATGATATGTGCCAATTATACAATATCATGGAGTAGGGGTGTATGACCTCGTAATAGTGGGTTCCTATAGGAGAAAGGTGAGTATAGTAGTGCTAGCTGATTACAATGCTGAGTTGTGCTACTGTTGGGTTTACCTAGCTGTTCTCTGGGCCTGAAATCATGCCCCAAGCAGCTCTGTGCAAACCTTGCTGCTCTCTGTCTTGGCTGTCAGCAAGTGATATTCTCTGGTAAGAGGGACTTATCATACAATAGCAATAATGGGATAATACGCTTAGCTTTGCCCCATTCTACATGCTACCATTACTCATGAGGAGAAAATGACAGTTTATAATAAGTTAAAATATTTCAAAAATTAAAGCTTTCAGAAATTAGCCTATAATTTTGTCGAGGCTAAAGGAACCAGAACTGACTTTGCGTATTGTAGAAATATGTTTGTGAAAGGAAGCTGCTTCTTGGGTGGGGGTTTATCAGTGGAAAAGAGGTGTTGCATACCCCACACCCGTTCCAGTTTGGCAATGTCAGTCCTGATTACTACTCTGTCATTTGATTTTTTCAGCTGCTTTTAAAATGTCTTAAGTTCTCTTTCGTCTTCCCATTTTCCTCTTTTGTCCTCAGCTTCCTCTCAGTTCAGAGTGTAAAACTAATTTGCAACTCAGCAAGAAGCAAAAGGAGGGGGTGGAATCTTGCCTCCCCAGTAGTTGCAGGCAAAAGCAAACTCCTGCAGCCTCTCGTAGATTGTGCGTTGTCTTGACCATGCTTTGATATGGCTTGGCCCCACATCCCAGTTTTCATCTATGAAATGTTGGAGGGTATGGTATTGTCTCCATTCCATCATTTCTATGCTTCCCAGAAATATTTGACTTCAGGGCCAGCTTTACTATTGATATCAGCGTCCCCAGATCTCACAGCTTGGTCCTTCTTCTCTGGTCTGGGAGAGCAATCTCAGGGTGAAAGCAGTACCTTGAAAAAAATGTGAATGTATTCTGCTCTGTTAGACTTTTCAAATGACAGGCTTTAGTAACTGTGAGTGATACCTGATATATCATATTTCATTATACCACCAGGATCTCCTCATGGCATCACAAGGGCCTTCCTTACCTTGATTTTAGATACTAACCTGGCAGGCCTGTTAGGAAGACCTAGGTGGCTGACTGTTTCAGGCAGCAAATTGTGAAATTATTGTAGAAGGACAGCAAATGGTTAGTTACTTAGTTTGTTATTATTTTCTGTAAAAGATACATAGAAATGCTTTCGGGATTTTTTTGTTCCTATGCCGAAAAAACCTCAGGTGCTATGCACTTTGACATGGGAGGGGGGCCTATATACTTCTGTACCTCAAGCACCAAAAACTCTCAGACACCCTGAACAGAAAACATAAGGCTAAACTATTGTCTCATCTAGCAAACTGTTGTCTCATCCAATAAGGCTCTTAGGTTCTATGTGGAATTTTTGCTGCCTTTTCAGATGAGCTATTACCTTAATTATGAATGTCACCTAATAGTGAAAATAGCTGTTTTCTGCCTTTATTTTGAGTTGGGAATGCTTTGGTTAGGATATGCATGTGTATGCTGTGTGTGTGTGTGTGTGTTACCTTTATTTGCTGTTTTTCAAAATCTGTTTGTTTTCTGCAGGTTCTGACTGAAATTAAGCACTTTGGTTGACAGCATGTTTAATTTTCTAACTCAAACAGCATGCAACTGCCAAGGAAAAACAAACCTGAAACATTAAATGACAGAAGCAGACTGCATAACGTTTTTCTCAAGAATAGAACCATAGAATAATACAGCTGGAAGAGACCACAAAGGCCATCGAGTCCATCCCCTTGTCATGCAGGAATACACCATCAAGGCATTTTTGACAGATGGCCATCCAATCTCTGTTTAAAAACCTCAAAAGATGGAGACCTAACCACACTCCATGGCAGCATTTTTCATTTTTGAACTGCTCTTACTATCAGCACTTTCTTCCTAATGTTTAGATGGGATATCTCTTCTTGAAATTTGAAGCCATTGTTCTGTGTCTGAGTCTCTGGAGCAGCAGAAAATAAGCTTGCTCCATCTTCCATATGACATCCTTTCAAATTTCTAAACATAGCTATCATATTGCCTCTTAACTTTTTCTTCTCCAGCTAAGCATACCCAGTTCCCTAAGGACATTGTTTCCAGGCTTTTTACCTTTTCCTCTAGAAACATTCCAGCTTGTCAACATCCTTGTTAAACTGTGATGCCCAAAACTGGACACAGACCCCTAGAGGGGTCTGATCAAAGCAGAATAGAGTGGTACTATTACTTCCCTTGACCTAGACACTATATTCTTATTGATACAGTCAAGAATTGCATTGGATTTTTTAGCTGCTGCATCACACTGCTGACTCATGTTCAGTTTGTAGTCTATTAAGACTCCTAGATCCTTTTCACATGTACTGTGCTCAAACCAGGTGTCACGCTCTGTGCATTTCATTTTTTCTACCCAAGTGCTGTACCTTACACTTCTGCCTGTTGAAATTTATTTTGTTAATTTTGGCCCAGCTGTCTAAACTGTTAAAATAATTTTGAATACTGATCCTGTCCTTTGGGGTGTTAGCTACCCCTCCTAATCTGGTGCCATCTGCTAATTTGATAAGAATGGCCCCTGTTCCATTACCCATTATAAATATAAAGAGGTAGAACAGCAGTGGACTCAGGAAAGACGCCGCCCTAACTTCATAATTTATTAAGATCTGAATCCTCCTTCTATGGGAATCCTTGTGAATCTTTTATTTTTATCCTTTACTAAGGCCCTTTTCGCATTGAGGCTTCTCGCGCAAGCGAGGGAGGGCGGCTCGCGCGAGAAGGCTCCTCCGGGAGGCTGCCGTTTCCCCGCTCCTTCCTTCCGCAGGCGAAGGAACTAGGGGGAAGCGGCAGCCTCGCATGAGCCGCCCTCCCCCCCGGGCGAAGCAGGAGGCTGTGCGTCCGTTCCCCCCCACGCACGCGTGAAGCAGGAGCCTGTCATGTCCATCGTGCTAGCGCCCCGCCCTTTCCTTCCGCAGGGGCGGAGGGAAGGAAGCATGACCCGGCTGCCTCCCCGACGCTCCGCACAGGAGGTAAGTGTGCGTGGGCGCCGGGAGCGTTTTCGCTTTGAGGCGAAAATCAAAAAACCCACGATAGCGCTGCTGCAGCCCCGTGAGTGCGGCGGAAGTGGGAATGCGTCGTGCAGAGTGACGCTCCCACTCCCGCGAGGCTCACGGGGCTGTCGCGCGACAGAAAGCCCGTGCGAAAAGGGCCTAAGGCTCAGTGTTTGTTTGTTTTCTGGAAGTCTGACAGCCTTTTGGATAAATATGAGAAAATATGAGAAATCTCTTTTGTGAAGCCCAGTTTTTGATACAGCCTTCCCTCGTTGTTATTCCTTTCCCCTTCCATATGAAAGCATGATGTCAGTTCTTGTGTTTAGGAGAAACTATTGCTTTCACATTGGTCTTTCCTTCACAGGAAGGACATAGTAAAGAGGAAACAACCAAACTAACCAAAAAACCTGGGAAGTGGGAGAAGAGAATGCACAGAGTGGGGGGGGGAGAAAAGAAGGGCTAACAAGTTTCATTTGGGCTGCAAACTGTCAGCACGCTGTGTGCACTAAAGGGAGGAACTGCGATGGTAGAGAACCTGGGGTTCAGGGATCCCTGGACGTCTGTGGAGCCTTCATAGGGCGTTTGTGAAGCGTTGTTGCTAGATACCACAAGCAGCAACAGCAACAGGGATGTGCAGGCAGGGCAGGGTTTGTGGGTGCTGAAACAACTTCTTTGTTTGCAAACAAGGGAGCAGTTAGGGCGTGCACACACATGCCCCCTCTACTGTGTCCCTGATGAAAGGGACACTCTGGCAGGTGTGTGTGCATGCCCAAACAGGTGTGTGTGCATGCCCTGGAGACCAGGGTTTGAATTGTCACTTAGCCATGGAAACCCGCTGGATGACCTCAGGCAAGTCACATTCTCCCAGCCTCAGAGAAAGAGAAAGGCAATAAATCTTGCCAAGAAAATCCCCATGGTAAGTTCACTTTAGAGTTGCAATAAGTCAGTTTTCAAATGGGAGAGTCATGATGGCTGGGAAGAACCTCCCTTTGTTGGCAGCACTTTGTTGTTGTGTGCCTCCAAGTCACTTCTAACTTATGGCAACCCTAAACTGAACCTATCATAGGGTTTTGGGTTTTTGTTGTTGTTTTTTGCAAGATTTGTTCAGAGGAGATTTGCCCTTGCCTTCCTCTGAGGCTGAAATAATGTGACTTGCTGAAAGTTACCCAGTGTCTCAGCAGGGTTTTTGAATCCTAGTTTCCACTAAATATTTATTTAATATTTGAATACTTAAAGAAATATTTAAATCTAAATTTAAATATTTAAATTTTGAGTTAAATCTGGGGAGTCCCTGGCAAAAAATTATATTTACAGGGGGTCTCTGGTAAAGAAAAGATTAAGAACCACTGGTCTGTCATACAGTGAAGGATGAGAAAGGAACAAGTCATCCAGCTTGACTGCTCTTGGGCCCTCACTGTTGCTACCAAGCCTACATCTTTGGTTTTCTTGATAATGTTTAATAAATTCACTGCATTGAGTAGGATGATGAAGCAATTAAGCATCGGATGAAAAACAAGGCTTAGCAATAAAGTAATTTCAGCTTGTCTTAGTCTATTACCAGTGTAGCTTCCAGTCTCTTTACTTTCTGCTCAGATTCTTTGGTTCCTGGAGTCTGGGTCTCCAACAATATCTATTCTCCTTTTTCTGATTTCTAATCATTATTTTCTGTTTCATCTTCTAAGAATCTTAATTTTGATAAACTATTTCAATTGAGCCAGAGTTTGATTTCCAAAAACAATAGTTTCAATTCCTCCATCCCCATTCAGAAAGACATAAGATTTTTGCCAAACTTCTGTTACTATAACAGCTAGATTTTCTCCTGCCCCAATTTAATTGTCCTTTTGAACCTGTTGGCAAAAACAACTTCTAAATCAGCAATAACTGGGTAACTTCAGATGTTTTGGGCCTACAACTTCCTTTAGCCCCAGCCAGCATGGTCAGAGACAATGAGAGCTGCAGTTCAAAACATCTGGAAGGATCCAGGTTGGACAATGCTGCAACAGAATCCATCAGGTTATAACTGAAAACAAAACAAAATGGTTGAACTGTTTCATTCCAATCCCAAAGATGACCACAAGTGTGGAATGATAATATAGTTCTCCTCTTTTAGTTGTCTTACTGTGACCTTTGGTGTTGATTTATGCTCAAATTACATTTGTTGTTGTTGATTTAGGCGCAAACTACATTTTTGCACATCTGGTTTTAATAAACTTAAAAAAGCAATTGCAGAGAGGAGATTGAGATAAGTACTATGCTGCACAAGAAGGTTTTAAAACTCTTTCTTTGCATGTTAAAATGAAAATCTCCCCCATTGGAAGCCAGTACCCACCCTGGAAGGAAAATCCCCAATATAAATGGAAGCTTCCCTGCTATGGCAAAGAGCAGTTTTCACTGAATCAGTAGCAAGAGAGAAGATAAATTCCTTCCTTTGCAATGCCATCTCTGTTTTGAGAGTTGTTGCTATTAAAATTAAAAAGCAAGCAAACATTTGAAATGCAGTTTAGACCATTCATCTGTGGTCATATCGGGATTTAGGCTTGTAATCCTAGTTGTATTCCAGACCGGAAGCTCACAACTGACAATCTATTAGCCTAGCCTGCTGCAAACACTTTGTATAGAAGTAACTCCAAACTAGGAAGTGTTACTTTTAGCATTATAACCCCCAGAATCCTCTGGTCCCATTAGCTGAGAGATTTGGGAAGATGTGAGTCAGAAAAATAAAATCTTCAGGCTCTGAAGTAGCTGATATCTTATAAAAATTATGATAAGAGTTTTTAAAATATCTGAGGTACCAAGTGCTATTGTGGCCATGAAATCTTTGATTTGTATTTCTAAAATAGTTGTATAATTAATTCATCTAGATATTTAGTTTAGTTCTGACTATGCTGAAAAATTCCTGGCACTCTGCATTCCAAAGTAGTACAGGTCCAGTGGGCAGAACAGAATTTTCAGAATGAAAGAAATGTTGGAGCAATACTATCATTTCAGAATAAATTTTGCCGTCTTTGGAAAAGATTTGGAAAAGATTAAGTTGAAATATTTTCCCAAATCAAAGCCAAGGATACAAATGTACAGATTTATAGCTGTGCTACAGTAGATAGATCTGCGAAGATTTTAGAGTGCGTGTGTGTTTTAGTCAAAACTTTCCAAAGGCATTCCTGGACTGAAACCTTTAAAAGAAAATGAAATTTGGGAAAGAGGTCATGACACTGTCTGATCTTTCCTTCTTCTTGGAAATCATTAAGTGTGACACTACCTCATTAGCTGTGCATCAGTCACTCTCTATATTTCTAAATAGATATCTACCATACAGACATCAAGGGTGCCAAACTGGGGAACAGGATAGGAGAAGATCTCTGTCACCAGTAGGGACTTCCCCCACTCCTCCTCCTTAAAATAGCAGTGACTGGATTTACCTTTCTCTCCATATAAGCTCCCCAAAATGTAGAATGGCGATGGGCAGTTTGTATCCCTCTAGATGTCAGACTGAAACTTATTCAGTCTTCACCATTGGCTATGTTGGCAAGGGCTGATAGGAGTTGCAGTCCAGCAACATCTAGAGGACACAATTTGCCCAGTCCTGCTATAGTGGCAAGAAGAAGGCTCATATCTGTCGATCCCCCAAAGAAGGCTGTTTTGTAGGTAGCTGCCCCTGTGCCACAAAGAACATTCCAAAAGGTTAGACAAGACTTGTAGACCAAAAGTATCTGGAGGGTTGCCATGGTCTACTCTTGTTCTGAAAAAAAGGGAATGCGTTTTATGTCTCACAGGCCCTTTCCGCAGCTTACCTGTTTTCAGTGCTGGGGTGTGGGGATCGTGCAAGCAGCCTCTAGCGAGAAGCCCTTGTGTACCAGCTCCTTCAGCTCCTCAGCTGCTGTCCACTTGTACGAGAGCCCCTCCTCTTCCTTCCGCATTGCAGCCTGGGAGTTTCCCAGGCTGCGCTGGGGCAGGAAGTGTGAGCACTACAGCTCCGGAGCTCCGCACGCATGGCAAGTGCGCAAGGAGCCTCGGAGCAATGCGCAATCGCGCACCATTTTCGACTCACAGCCGAAAATGAAAAAGTACGCAATCAGTGCCTGCCAGACCCTGGAGCGTCACGCAATTGCGAGTGCATCGTGTAGACTGCTCCTTGCAGTCGTGTGATGCTTGAGGGGCTCTTTCGAATGGCAAATGCCGTGCAAAAAGGGCCAGAATAAAGTCAATACTGATGACAGGTCTCAACCACTCTGGGAAGGATCACAGTGTGGCTATAGGGAGGAGAGCAAGAAGTCAGAGACTTTTGTTCCCAACATATCATTCTACCTGAGACAAAGGACAAGATAGCAGCAATCTTCCATTTTATGTACAGATTTGAGGCTAAATTTTACTTCAGAACTGGTGATGGAATAGTGTTCTTCATTGTACCTGAGGGGAGTAAATTGGTGCAACAGGCAAGCATGTGGCCACACAGCTTTGTCACCCAACATGGGACAATGGCTAGTAGACTTGGAAGAAATGGACAAGTGACTGTTGCTGCTCTTAGCATGTGATGCCTGAGACAGTTGCCTTATTCTTCCTAACGCTTAGGTTAGGGTAGATAGCAATAGCATGTGTATTTCTATACCGCTTATCAGCTAAGTGCTCTCTAAGCAGTTTACAACATATTTGCTAATTGCCTCCAACAAGCTGGGTACTCATTTTTCTGACCTGCAGAAGGATGGAAGGCTGAGTCAACCGGGAACCTGACAGGATTGAACTCACAACCTTGTGGCTGCAGTACCACCCTTTAACCACTGTGCCACCAGGGCTCTTTTTATCCTTTACAAAGGAGAAGATGAAAATACTTATTTCCCAGCAAAATTGATCCTGGCAAAGATTGGTGTGCATACCTTATTCATGCCACCAGGGAATATTAGCAGCAGCAGGGGCACTTTAATCCTAGACCAGGGTAAGAAATGGAAGTGTAACAGCAATGAATTATCATTTGGCCCAACTGATGGAGAAACCCTAAAGAGAGTGGGCTGTATCTATTAGTTCAGTTCAGAAAGAGAGGGAGAACTGGATAGGAAAGGAGCTGCCCTTTTCACCTTCAGTAAAGTAGTGCCCCAGAAAAATCGCATGATAGGTTTACCTTAGGATTGCCATGAGTTGGAAACTAGTTGAAGGTATACGACAACACCAAAAGTTGTGGGATTTCCAGTTATATATTTACCAGGGAACTGAAAGGTAAATTTTTATAGTGGAATTTCTACGTTGGCATTTGTATCTATTTTGTATTTTTATTTGGATACCAGTTTTATACCTCTTTCTGGTTTCAGTGGGGCCAATTATAACTGATAATTGCAAGTTGAATTACAATTTAAGTCCCAATATATTTTTTACAGCCATGCAACAGATTACGTATGAATATAACACATATTTCCACACATTTCCACACAACCTTGCTGTCCTGTGATGGGGATGCATTGTTGGCAGTCAGTGAATCATGCTTTCACATGACATCATTGTGGTCCCACTGCCAACGTGTCCCCACACATCACAGTCATGGGATATTCCATTAATGGGGGAAAAAAATATGTTAACGGACCATGATCATGCAACGCTTCTGTCACTGACGGCCATGCAGAATGGGTGGAAGCATGATCTAGATGCTTCCTTACCTAGTGCGGCATGAGAAAGAGGCTGGTTTCACTACAGAAGGAAGGCACATGTCACTTGCGCTCCCAACCGTAGGCTGCTGGCCAAGTGCGGAGGGGAGCATTGGGGATATGCACTATTCCCAAAGTTCCATGAATCTAATAAAGTGCCAGTGCAGAACTTGATTGCAGGACCATTGTGGGGGAAGTTTTAACAGTCATGGTAAAGGACTGTACTCATTGTTTTAGAAGAGAACTGTGTTTCCTGCCAACGTGCTTCTCTTTGATTTTTTTTAAACATTTTTGGGGTGATCAGGGAAGCCTTAGGAGGTTGCAGGGGGAGGACATGCACTCTGTATTTTGCATAACCTTGACCTAGACACTCATAGGATGGGGGCGTTGTTTTTCTCAAAATGGAAGAGAGCACAGCTTGCTTCCTGAGTTACCATAAGAAGCCTCTGGGTGGGATGATTCTAGCAAATCTTCACCCACTGCTGCATGACTCTTGGAATCTTGCCATTGCATCTCACAAAGACTATGGTACTAGTCTCCCCAGAGTCTCCTTACTGTCACTTGAAAGGCAAAGGAAGGCCTTTGCTGCTAAAATTATTGCAAAAGAAGAGTGGAACTTATTTCATTGTACCCATTGGCATTTAGTCCTCCCCCTCTCCTATAAAGGTTGTTTTGTGGGCAAAGAGGGTTGAATCATCTCTTTGTATCTGAAGCAACTATAGCAGTGAGGGGGATTTGCCTTAGAGATGGTATTTTTTTAAAAAACTTCCTTTTACATTGTATTAAAATATTGATAAATGGCTTGTAGATTTCAAATGCAAGCACACATACATAAAGATATATCTCCCTAACCATACAACATGGGAAATATCTTATAGGGTCTGCCCCCACAAGAGTCCTTTACACTGTTAGGGAATAGTACCCCTTTATCAATTTAGTAAAATATCCATCTGGGGCAAGCAATAGAAATGATGGGATCCAGACAGTAACTAAAGAAGCCAGAATGGAATTGGCTGAGTGTGTAAAGGGAGTGGTTAATGTCTCTTTACTGCAAGGTAGAATCCCAATAGGCCTGAAGGAAACTGTTGTAAAATCTCTACTGAAAAACCTCCTCTGTATCCTATTATATTGCATAATTATTTTCCAGTGTAAAACTTTCCTTTTTAGAACAAGGTGTTAGAGTGTGTGGTGGTTTTCTAGCTCTTGGATGAAATGAATTGTCTTGATTCATTTCAGTCTGGTTTCAGGCTTGATTATAAGATAGAGACAACTTTCGCTACCTTGCTGGATGACTTTCACCAGGAACTGGATGGAGAATGTGCCCCTGTTGGTTCTACTGGACCTCAATGACTTCTGGCAATCTTGGTGGGATGGAACTTGGAAGCACTGTTTCATAGTAGTTCTATTCCTTTTTGGAGGGACAAATTCAGAATGTGGTGCTAGAGGATTCCAGTCTGAATCTTGGCTAATTTCCTTAGCACTCCCTTAGGTCGGTCAGTCGGTAGTCAGTCAGTCAGTCAGTCAGTCTATCTCTCTTTTTAATCACCCATAGTTTCACATGAAACCACTGAAAGAAGTTGTCTGGAGTTTTGGGATTCTGTGGCACCAACATGCTGTTGACACCCAACACTATTTCTCTTTGCAATCGAACTCCAAGGAAGCTCTTTCTGTTTTAAACTAGGATCTGGTATCAGTAATAATTTGGATGGTATCCAAACTAAAGCTTAATTGAGAAAAGACAGAGGTCTTCCTGGTGTCCTGGCCACTCAAAAGGTAGGTCAGGGAATAAGAATTCAGCCTGGGGTTGATTGGGTTAAATTCCCCCAAAGATGCAGGGAAAGTCACTATGCCCAGTTTGGATGTACTCGGCTTTGGATGTGAGGGCCCAGGTTTCTGTGGTGGGCAGGAGTCCTTTTGCATATTTTTTTTCTGGAGACATCTATCTGGGCACAGTGACACATGCCTTAGTCCCTGTTGGATTACTGTAACATGAGTGCTTTCCACACCGTAGTGTCCACTCTCAGTCTGGGCAATCAGCCAAAAAACAGCTGATAAGAGCCAACAGCAGCAGTGAGCCAGTCTCACAGTGTGATTCCTTATTTTAATCTAGTAGTGAAACAGACTTGAAACAAATTCAAAGCATAGCAACAGTCCCAGCAGTATTCATAAATCGAAGCACAGTCAATACAATCACAAGGCAGAGGTCAGAGACATGGCAGGAGAAACAGTCAGTTAATCACCAACAAGTTCTGGAAGGGAATGGCTCAGCTTTTATAGGTTTGGAGACCAGCACAGCTGGTGCTTAATTAACTGCTGTCTGTTATAAATTCACTGAGATCTGTATAGGTTTTCTTTTCGATGTTTATGCTCAGTGAAGGTGGGTATAGGTAAGTTATCTTCCATGTCAGAAAGAGCAGGTCTCTCCTGGGGCTGGCACTGCCCCTTGTTTTGTCTCTGGGGTGGGTGGTACTGTCTCCTTCTGTTCAGGTTCCACTATTTCAGTCTCTGAGTCATAGACTATGTCTAGATCCGGAAAGCAGGGCATGACATATATCTGGATCCCCTGTCATCCTGTCACAATCTCAGCAGTGCCATTGCCAGGATGGGAGTAGTGCCTGAATGCTCCCCACTGCACCCAGCTGGCTGCCAGCAGATAGGTAGCATGAAGGACATGTTGTACTTGATAGTGCTTCGGCCCTTACTGCACACTCGCAGCTGATGGGATCATTGTGGGAAAGGGAATCATTATCAGATCTTTTCCAGTAATGGCATGCTGCATGATTGCGATGGCTGGGGACCAAATAACACCTGGTTAGTAATGACATTGTGCGATAGCACACATCGTGGACTGGGAGCAATGCGTTGCCATGCCGGGATGGTGTGTGGTAAGTACCAAGTTTCAGCTGGTGCAAAGACCTTACATCAGATATCCAACTGGGACTGGTTCCAGAGAGCATACAGGTCACTCACTACACCAGTTCCACTAGCTGCTGCTTTCCAGGCACAATTCAGAATGCTGGTTCTAATCAATTACACTCCATACAGCTTAGGCTCAGGCTATCTGGTGCACTGTATTTCCTCACATGAGTATGCTTTGGCCCTGAGATTCTTAGAAGAGGCCATTCTTTCAGTCCCTCCACCTTCAGAAGCATAAATAATGGGGCATGCAATAATGCTTTCTCCATAGCTGGCCCAAACCCATGGAACACTCTAATCTAAAGAGGTTAAAGTAGCTTCCTTTTTGTTCCATTGACAAGCAAACACTTTTTATGCCAACAGGCTTTTGAGAACTGAAGGTTTTTAAAGGAAATGGCTGTTAAGAACATGCTGTGCAATTTAAGTTTACTGCTTTTTAGGTGTTATTAATTATATGTTTTAAAGCATTTCTTGTGTTAATATTTTAATTCCATTTTAATGTTGGTTTTTGTATGTTTTAACTTTTATTGTACCTGTTTTAATTTGCATGCCACCTTGAGTCATGCTTTTTGGAAAAGTGAATGATAAATGCTGTACAGTTAATAGTAACTACCACCATGACCACATATGTAACAAGCCAAAGATAGAGGAAGCAAATGCTGTTCATTTTTGCTATTCAGAGAAGTGGGGATGAGGAGTAGCCAGGGACACTGTGCTATGGAAGACACACCGGTTTCAATGCTGTTGTTCATCTGCTAATGCTGGAGGCCTGTGGAAAACAGAGTTTTAATATCGATTCCAACCTGGCAATGCTGCAATGAACATGGAACTATCCAATACTGAGGTTTGCTGTGGAAAGGGCCTAAGGCCACTTTACTGACACAGGAGCCAGCAGGTACTTCTGGATGACATCTTTGAGAGCAAATAGCAATACTGGGAAGGGGGCAGCAGTAGCCAAAGAAAACTTTGCTTCATGTAAGAAATGGCACAAATCTACATAAGTTGACTGGACTGGCAACTGAAGATCCCCTCAGGACTGGGAATGACAGCGGATCCTCCAGTATACATGAAGTATACTTCTTCAGATGCAGTACAAAGTGGTATTTGAATATAAGATATCAGCATGCATCTGAAGAAGTGGGTTTACATTCATGAAAGCTCATGCTAAAATAAAAACCAGTTAGTCTTAAAGGTGCTGCAGTATTCCTTTTTTTTTCTCCCTTTCCCTTCCTCCTTTTTATGCTGCAAGAGACAATCACTACTTTTTTGAAAACTGCTATGTTGTAATGGCTAACTGAACTGGAGGGAAACAGAAAAAGAATTTGTCGAATTTACCAGTTGGTCCTGGATCACCTAACTCCCATAGTCAGAGAGGTGAGTGAATTCTACACCCCCAGAAGAGGCTGCCTGGTGCATCTATCCACGAAGGCTTACACAGACTCTATCTAGTCTGGAGATCCACTCATCAAGTGAGGGAGTGGCGTCTAAGGGCAGTGTTCCCCCCCCCTTATGTTCCATACTGAAAGTAAATATTTTCAAGTGTCTTCTCTTGAGTGTCTGTTTCCAGTTTTCATTTAGGAAGGGAGTGAGTTTAATTGGTGTGTGTGTGGGGGTTGTGTGTGTCTACAAATCACAGTCCTACATCATGTATTGGTCTGCTATGCAGAGAGAAAGAGGTGGTTGGGGGATATTTGATACAGCATTCTCCTTCAACGACACTTGGATATTGGTGGATTCAGGTGAATGTTTACTTGCAGATATCAAAAGGCAAGAATCACATAGAACTAGATTGTGCGAAAGGATCCAACTTTAAAACATTTGGGTAGAACATTTTTTTCTTAGATCTTTTAAAATTGTTGTTTGAACTATTTTTAAACTGGACTTTTAGTTTAATTCTGTTTTAATAGTTTATCTTTTGTGTTTTAACTGGATTCTTCTTTTCAAAAGGGAAGGGAAGAGACAGGGCCAGAGCGCTCCCCTCTGTAGTGACTGGATAAGGTGCAGAGGAGAGCATTTCTGGAGCACTTTCCCTCCCCACCAGGCTGCAGCAAAAGGACTTCACTGAGCCCCGTAGTGCGGAAAAGCCTAAGACAGGAGGCCTGCATCTGTCACAGCTGCCATCTTGGGCAACAAAAAGTGATGCACATCATGTCTGATTGCCACCTGGGCTGTATTTTTAAAATGAGTAAGCCTGGTGTTTTGGGGGCATGGAGCCCCATGAAATAGCTGGGGATAACTGCAAAGCAATCTTTTTTTTTTCCTTATACATTTTTAAAAAAAACTGAAAAACAACCTTTTTAGCTGAGCAAAATGGGAACAGTGGTGTCACAGCCTTTGAGTAATTGTGGTGGCCATGCTGGACTCATAAAAGGAAGTGTTTAGTTCATGGTCAGCTCAAGTGTTACTCCTGGCCTAAATTCTATTTTTAGTCAAAATTAGAGTAGACCATTGAGTCAGTGGTATTTACTTATGTGTAGTTCTGCTCTTGTTGGGACTACTTATAGGAGTCTGGTCATTATTTATCAGCAAATATCCTCCCAGGGCAGCTCCCACAAGTGATGAAAATACATGCACACATCAGATTGAAAGGATCTTTATAAAGAAGATCTTATAGTATAGAAATGATCCAAAGCCATGAAAGGACACAACTAGCACAATAACTTTTTATACCAGAATCACAAGCCTTTAAGAATATCATTCAAACTAGTATGATATGGAGGCTGTGCATTTTAGGTTTTGCCTATAGATAAGCTTTCCTGGTTTCACCAACTGGATTGTTATCTGCATACCACAGCATATCTTTATTTCATTTTTAAAAAACTATTGTAGACAAATAGCTAACACAAATATCTAATCCATGAAATGATATGAGGTATGTGAATGACTAGCCAAAGAGATTGCTGCAGCAATTTAGCAATGCAAAGAGGTCTCCTTGGAATACCTGTGTTGTGTGCATTGGCTCTAAGACTTCTGGATGAAATCCGTAAGTTAGCTGTTCTTCAAGCTGTTCTTCAGCTAAGATTACTGTTTATTTCCAAACACCATTTTACAGCTGAGACAAACCAGTAACTCAAGAATCCTTCTTGTGGCACAACAATTTAAACAGACACATGAAGTGCTTTGTTCTTCATTTATCAAGAGCTGTGGCTCAGCCACGAGTTTTCAGGTAAAAAAAAAAAAATGATCCTCAAGCAATCTGTCTTTCCTTTTGCAGAAACCCAGTTTTACTATGTCAGCCCTGTCAACACTGCTGAATATTCAAAGTGAACAAAGTTAATTGCTGGGTGAATGAAGGTCGGGCACATTTCGAGTAAAAAGGAAGCCCCTTAACTGAAATCCATCATTTTATGACAAGCTGTAATTTATTCCCACTCCATAATAGACACTGACAGGTTCCAAACCTTTCTTCAGTCTTTGCCACAAATTGCAATTATAATAATGTAGGGTGACATTTGACCCTAGAGGTTGTGGCCCTATTTCACCACACATGAAAGACTTTTATCTCTCAGGAAATTCTTGGCAACCCCAGTCTGGAGGAAAAAAAAAACTAGTTATGACTCCCAATTGTGTTTGTTCATCATCCTCTGTGCCCGGAGGACTTATTAACATTCTGTGTTTCATAAGCCTACATGATATTATTCTAAAGAGGAAAAAGGCAATGCGGTCATATGTTTGTATGCAGAAGAGCATATGCTTTGTGTAGGGCTGTGTACATGCTTTTGTATCAGGATTTGTGCTCACATATTCAGCATGATTTTGCACGAATACACACTTAAGGAAACTCAGCAGTGTTAAGAGTGCAGTTAGGTCTGCGACTGATAATCAAGCTTTCAAGATACAAGCACACACATTACATATGGCAAGGTGTTTGTTTTGGTTAAAAGAACAAAAACAAATGTGGCTGCTGCAAAGGATGAAAAAATATATCAGGTTTATTATTTATAGAGCTTATTTTTTATTTTTTTTAATATTTCACTGTAACAAAAAAAGAAGAGAAAATATGATACAAATACAAAAAGTGCAACAAAACACAAAACACATCAAGTCTTATGACATCTTATATAAACAAAGGAAAAATAGAAAAACAAAAACGTGAAGAGGCAAGTATCCAGTAGTAAATAGCAAAATAAAAAGTAAAATGAGCTAAAAAAAGAAAAGTTTAAGAAAAAAAAGAAATATAGCACAGAAACACAAACAAACAAAAAAAAACTAATAATGTTACCCACATCATATACATGAAACAAAAAAACACATATAAGTGTGGGTAAACTAACATTGCTTTGACTTAAACATAAATGAATTTCCTCCCTATTCCTCCCTGGGGATCTATTTTGTCTTTATATTATAAATTTCATCCCATACATATCAAACTTTTAAACTATTAATGCAGTCTACTCTATTTTTATTTTAACTACAAAAACAAACATAAAAAATATAATGAAATATGAATGAAAAAATAGTCTAACAATAAAAAAGTTCCAAAAAATACCAAAAAAAAAAAGAAAAAAAGAAAAGAAAAAGAAAAAAGAAAATATCACAAGCCAAGCCAAGTGTTCCAATTATTCCACTATAATATCATTCCATTTCTGTATAAGGAAGATTTTGATAAGTTGCCATTCTTTTAATGCTTTTTCTGACTTTCCACTAATATGTTGAGAAAGTTCATCCATTGTCATCATATCTAAAATTTTATACAACCATATCTCCAAATCTGGGATTTCTGGACTTTTCCAAAATTTAGCTATTACTATCCTTGCTGCTGTTACCATGCATAACACAATTCTCCAATAATCCTTCACTACTTTTGCTTCTAATTCTTTTGTGATGTTTAAAAGAAATAGTTCAGGTTTCAATGGTATTGTAGTTGATAACATTTCTGATATTGTTATCCTTACCTTGTTCCAAAACTCTTTAATACGTGGACATATCCACCAAACGTGATAGAAGGATCCAACTTCTTGCTGACATTTCCAACATTTGTTGTTGCCTGTCCTATAAATTTTTTCTAATTTTATGGGAGTTAAATACCATTGATAAAACATTTTATAATAGTTTTCTTTTAAGTCCTGGGAGGCCGTAAATAAATTAGTTTTTCCCCATGAATCTTCCCAATTCTCCAATGAAATTTCATGTCCAATACTTTTTGCCCATTTAATCATAATCTCATTTACTTCCTCCTCTCACAGATGCAATTGAATTAAAAATGTATATAATTTTGAAGCCCTATGTTGAGGGTTTTTTTTCAAACTCATTGTATTGTTGAGTAAAGTTAAATCCCTCTCGTTTATAATCCTTTCTAAATCTTTCTGTTAATTGCATATGCGGAAACCAATTACACGTAAAGCCCAATTGCAGAAGCTCTTCCCTTGATTTTATTCGTATTATTCCCTGCTTTTCCTGGGTAAGGAGAATTTTATATGTTAACCAATTATCATTACCATCAAATTTTTCCCCCAAAAAGGCTTCCTGTGGTGAAATCCATAACGGAATCTTGTTAACATTTTTATTTTTGTAGTTTAGCCAGATCTTAATGATTGATCTCCTTATATAATGATTTAAAATTTTTGCTTTATTATACCACACATAAGCATGCATATCTTAAGTCAGCTCCTTGTAATGTCAAAATTCTTTCATTCTTCAATGTTATCCACTCTGTGAGCCAAGACAAGGTGTTTGCATGATAATATAATTTTAAATCTGGGAAGTTACAATCTCCATGCTTTTTCGAATCTATCAAGTAATTTCATCTTATTCTTGATTTTTTCTTCACCCATAAAAATGTTGCCAGCTCCCTACGCTAATTTACAAAAGGTTTATCATTGGTAAGTTTTGAAACAGGAAAATCATCTTAGGTAAAATATTCATTTTCACCGCCACCATCCTACCAAATACACTTAATTGTAATCTAGAGTACCTATCTAAGTCCTGTTCTATCTGTTTCCAAATTTTTGTGTAGTTGTTTTCAAACAAATTAGCATTCTGTTTTGCTTTCCATATTTCGAAAAATTTAACCTTCTTTACCACTTTAAAACCTGTTTTATCTGTAAAGTTTTTGTCTTCTTCGCTTTTTAAATTTTTGGTTAAGATCTGCGTTTTTTTCTTAATAATTTTAAACCCAGCGATTTCACCAAATTCTTTCAATGTCTTCAGTAGCCTATCTAAATTTTCTGTTGGATTTCCCAGATATATCACCAAGTCATCCACAAAAGCATTAAGTTTATACTTTTGGTTTTTAATTTTTACCCCCTCTATCTCTGAATTTGACCTTATACCTCTATTTAACACCTCTAATACAATAATAAACAATAATGGGGAAAGAGGACATCCCTGGCATGTGCCTTTCTTAATATCTAAACACTTTGTTTTTCCTCCATTAACAATTACCTGGGCCTTTTGTTCAGTATATATTTTCTCAATCCATTTAATATAATTTTCTCCAAAATTCATTTTTTTAATAGTTCAATCATAAATACCCAATTTACCTTATCGAAGGCCTTTTCTGCATCTAAGAAAAGCATAGCCAGTTTCTTCTCATTATGTCTTTCAAAATATTCCAACATATTTAACACTGTCCTAATATTTTTTAAATATCTTTTTGGAATAAATCCTTTTTGTAATCCGTATTTAATAAGGATATTGGTCTATAATTGCTGAGTTGTAATAAATCCTTCCCTTCTTTAGGGATCAACACTATGTTGGTGCACCTCCATGAATCCAGAATTCCTTCCTTTTGTATAAGATTAAGAGTTTTCTGGAGGGGTAACAACAGTTCCTCTTCAAATATTTTATATTCTTCAAATTTATATTCTTTATATTCTTCAAATATTTTATAATATAATGCAGTGAATCCATATGGCCCAGGAGACTTGGAAACGTTCAGCTTTTTAATTGCACGTGATACTTCAAATGGGGTTATCGGAGCGTCAATTAATTTTTTACGATCTTCTGTAATCTAAAGAATATTTTGTCCCTCCAAGTAAGACTTAACCTCTTTTATTTGACTATGATTAGTATCCCGATATAATTCTGAGTAGTATCTATGAAATATTTTTTTAATTTTTGTTTGATCTACAATTTTTTCACAATTGTATTGTACTTCTAAAATCTGCTTTTTTTCATTTTCTTTCCTTAACTTGTACGCTATCCATTTCCCCAATTTGTTAGCATGGCCACAATTTCTCGACCTAAAAACTTTTAGTATCTTTTCTATTTCTCTTTCCAAGCTTTTTTGTAATCTTGTAATCTCATCATTTATTCTTTTATCTTATTTTTTCTTTTTTTCTTTTATTTATTCTTTTATTCTTTTATAGAACTTATTTATTACATTTCTTTCTCACCTTTTCCCCAGCTTGGTGATTTACAACAATTCAAACAGACATAGCTAAAAATTCATGTCATAAAAATGCTAAAGATGCAATCAAACTATTGATAAAATCAAAACTCATTGAGTATAAACCATTAGAAGGAGAACATCAAATAGAAAACCCATTATGTAAGGTCCTTTGCCCTTGAATGATCACTCTTCTAAAACCTGCCCAAACAAAACAAAACAAAAAACAAAACAAGTCTTCACTTGCCTGTGTTAAAATAGCAAGGAGGGTGCTGGTCTAATATTTCTGGGAAAAGAATTCCATAGCTTGGGAGCAGCTAGGAGCCTTATCAGGCTACAATATTGTAAAGCTGTATTCCACTTTAGCTGCCATGGTAACATCCTATGAAATCTTGGGAACTGCAGTTTAGGGAGGGCCATTTAGAATTCTTAGTCAGAGAGGTCTTGGGCCTCACTAAAATACGAACCCCAGAATTCCACAGGCCGTTGGGATGGTAGTTAGAGTGGAATATAGTGCTATAAGAGTGTACTGTGATAATGCTCTTAGGCCATTTCCACCCTACACTGTTATACTGTATTATTCCACTTTCAACATCCTGTGGAATTCTGGGGTTTGTTGTTTACTATAGTTCAGCACTTGATTCAATGATCTCTACCATTTGAGATTAGTAACTGGATTTAGAGAGAGGACTGTTGGGCCAGCAAGAGCAGTGCTCCTGGCACTTTGGCTGATTGGCAAACTAAATTTTAAAAAAGAAAAAGAGATCACTTCCCCAGCCCACTGCACAGTTTTGCTATTTTTTATGGGAGTCATGGATTAAAAATCTTCCAGTTATTTAAGGGTACCCTGAGGCCAGAATACTATTGCTGCACTAGGTCAGTGAAACTATCCCAGAGTAGATGCTGGCAGAAGAAAGAAAAAACTGCAGTTGCAATAGACACCAGAGAAGCAGGATCCTTGAAGCCAGCAGGTATGATCTGGCATCCTGTTAGTGGCATATATAGGTATAAGTTCACTTTACACCTGCATATGTTGTTTTTTGGTGGTTGAGGAGGCTGGAATTCCCTTCGCAATGACCAAAGGCCAATCCTCAACTTACTATTGAGCTGTGGCAGCTCCCCTTGCCATTCTATAGTCGGTGGTAAGTTGAGGGAGGTGAGACAAGTGTCTGGCTATGTCCCTGTAGCCAAACATGAAATGATTACATCATCTGCTGAGACCTCTGGAGAACTTCAATGGACCTTAGCAGACGATATAATCATTTTTCACCTTGCTACACTTCTCTGATTCCCTCCTCCACTCTCCATGGAATTATCATCATCATTATTGTCATCATTATCATTGTCATCATCATCATCCTGCCCTTTTCCCACTTCAAAACTTAAGGTGGCTTACAACAGTTAAAGCAAACATAGCTAAAAATTCACAGCATTCAAAAATTAAAAAGGTAATGAAATTATCAAAACATTAAAACCCAACATAAACATAAACCATTGAAAAGAAAACAACAAATAGACAATCCAGCATATTATGTGATGCCTGTTCCTCCTAAACAATCAGGCCTTAGATCCTCCCCAACCCAAAAGGGGTGGTGGTCTTTATCTTCCTGCAGAAAGCAAGCAAGGAAGGTGTCAATCTAATGTCTCTGGGAGGGAGTTCCAGAGGCTGGGAACAGTCATAAAGAATTCCCTCTCCTGTGTTCTTGCTAGTTGTACCAGTAAATGGCTATGGCAGAGGGACTATTGCACCTCAGTGGTATGTCTGGGGTGTTTGATGTCCAGCTGCAGAAAATTTTTCCTGTGAAATTACTATGCAGTGTTATGTCACACAGGATTCTGGCTTTTGTCTGCTTTCCCTCACTATCATTGTGTGACCTTAGAAAAAGTATGTTTACTTGCATAGTCTACCAACAAGATTCTGATCAGAGTGTGAGGGCATGTACCCTCAGCGTTTGGACAATGCTATCTTCCTTTAGGGATTTATATAACACTTTTTTTGTCCATACGCACACACGTACACAGAATTTTGAATGGTACCAAAATGGTTGTTGTTTGCTCCCCCTGTTTGTTTCTTTTAAAGGTGAACAGGAGTATGGGCAGGAGAACTATAGTCTTGAGGCCTTAACAACATCTTGACTGGTGCTAAAAGAATGGATAGTTACAATCTTATCCAAAACTTTTTAAAATGAAAGTTTCCAGACTTTTTTTTTTTTAAAGAATTAGCCAATGCCTTTGGCTCCTGTTATGAATTTGCTCCACTTTACAGCTTTGCTGAATGACATAAACCTGAGGAGAGAGTTCATTTCATCTGAGTGCAGTCTCTCAGAACACTTCTAATAAAGAATAGACTCCTTTTTCAGGACTGTCTTTTCATTAGGGCAGAAAGCAAAGGCCTTGAAAGTGGTAGAAAAACATGGTGTAATCACTAAGGGACCATTATCCTGTCCCTAGTAACCATTAAGCGTAAGCTTCCCAAAGCCAAGGAGAGTAAATTACTCATTTATTGTTACCTGAGCTGTCTAAGAGAGATTGAAATCTGGACTATTAATGATTTTCTCATTCTGTTTCGGAGAGATTTGGTAAGAGTTCGTGTGCAAGCTTGGATGCTGGCTGTCTACATTTTCTCCAGGTGCACAATAAAATAGAGGTGGAGTGTCATTTCTCTCATATGAAAAACTCTCATCTCTTTCTGAGAGTAGCTGTAAGCAGATAAAAAAAGTGTATTTTTTTTGTTATTCCCAGGCAGCTCAGAAAAATATTAGATGGCTTGTGCTTTTCATGTTTTCTCAGGGGGGAAAGAAAAAAGAAAGAAAGCAAGCTAGGTGGAAATGAACATTTAATAGATGGATATTTGGCTTTCATAGCTAAGTTGTGTTTCATATACTTAGTACAGGGAGGTAAATATAGTTATAGATAGGTTTGATCATCAGCTATTTTGTTGTGTTCTCATCTTCCTGTTATTCTGTTTGTCTCCCACATACACGTAGCCACTTAACTTGCACACACGCGTGCATAGTGTTGGCTAATGTCTTCCATGTCCATAGAGCAATCAATCTGCTCAGACTTAAAAGGAGTTATCCAAAGTGCTGAATCCCATCCCCAGAGTAGGCTCTTGCATCTTGGACAGCTCCATTAAGCTCAGAGCAAATTCACTGCACTACACACATAGGACACATTGGCCATCATTTTGCCTATGCGTGTGCCTGTACATGTGTGTACATCTATATATATACACACATGTATGCATGCATGTGTGCACACACACATTCCTTACAGCTTTACATTTGGGGGTAAGTTCAAAAATTCGACCCCCCCATCTTTGCACAGAAACTACATCTATGATGGTGTGCAAAACTTAAACCCTGTATTTAGAACTTCCTTCCATGGGAGGGTAGGAGGGCCCCTGCCTGTTGACCTTCTACCAAGAGGCAAAGATCTTTTTATTCAGTGAGCTTTTGGAAATGGATTGGATTTTTGCTAAATGTCTGCTGTATTTTATTTCTTTTTCTTTTTATTGATGCATTTTAATTTTTTTTTAAAATGCAGGTGCCTAATGAGTTCATGGTTGGTGACAAAATAATTTCCTTTGGTAAAGGTACAATTTAATGGGTTTGTGACCCTGTACAGGTAGATGTCACTACTATTCTGAACTTCATGAGGAAGCATTCCAACATAATAGAGGCCTTTCTAGTTTCAGATCATCAACTTTCTGCTCACTCAAGAATTCTTGGCCTGGAGTGTGGTCAGTAGAATGTTTCTGGCTGGTGATATATAAAAAGCAGGCTAGTTGAAATGGTAGCCATGAGGTTCCAAGAAATGTTCTTAAGATGGCCTCTATAAAAATACTGCAATTTCCCAACATAAGCATTGTGGGGATTTCCAACACAGTGCCTGAGATCGCTGCAGACAACTTGGGACTTTTCCGCACTTGGTTTTTAAAATGGGGCGGTGCGTCCTCCTGCGAGGATGTTCACATTTGGGGGCGAACTGAGTTCAGACTACTTACTGTTTGTCTGGACTTCAGCCCACTCCGGAACATCCAGAACTGGTGGTCGCCCATGCTATTGAAAGACCAATTAAAAGAGGACTTTCAATAGCACGGCACGCCCCACTCTGTCGCTCTATAAAGTATAGATTTACAGGCTCACGCCAGTGTGAGTCTGCAGATCTTCCAGGGGTGGGCTTCTGGCTGGCGAGCTTCTCCGGTTGGTGGAGAGCCTCCACCAACTGGAAGCCTCCATTTTCGTCACCGGAGAGTGTGTAGCGCGGGCGCACGCTGCTCTAGACGGTCGTGGATCATCGGGGGGGACGTGCCAGTCTGGTGAGTAACGGACTGCCCCATTTCCCCCCTAAAGTGCGGAAAAGCCCTTGGTTATGAAGACTGATGGGCAGATTAGGTACCAACTAATAGGTAACTGAAGCAAAAGATGTGTGCATCAATACAAACAAACCCAACACTTGATTCTGTGGTAAAGAAAATGAATTCCATAGAGATGACAGCACCTCCATCTTTTAGTGGATAGTCTACTCTAGTTTGGTTTACACACCCAAGTTGCCAAAACTCAGTTTCTTTCTCACCTAGATGCATTCAAACAGTTGGTCCATGTGTGCAAAATTATATTATGAATAGTAGATATTTTTGTAGGGACCAAATTGGCATTAAAAGCAGTACTATTGACTAGAGACCAAATTGACAGGGACTCCCAAAATCTTTTGGACAGGGAAAGACCAGAAGAAGGGAAGTTCATAGATGGCTTACCACTCAACTTGCTAATCTTTTCCCCACTGCCATACTTTCCTCTGCCCATGAGTACTATGTTAGGTACACACACCCTTTTATTTCTAAGGAGCTTCTGGAGCTTCTCTTAGCAGACAGTTGTTGACCTCCTTGTTTTGAAATGGCTTTTTGGTGATTTTCAAGTTGTAGGGGAGTAGAGGTTCCTCAGTGGAGTTACTATTTTGTGGCTGTCCCTTTCTGTTTCCCCAAATGTCTCCACCCTAGGGTTGTTATAGTGCATTCTTGAGTGAGGGTAGGAGAGGACTAGAATGTCAGTGGCCCATGAGGTCATTTAGACAGTCCCAGAACAATGCGGTGCCTGAGTAATTTTGAAAATTAGAAAATGGCAGCCACAAACCAACCACTGTCATTGGAAAGGTTTGCTGCCACTGCTACTACCCTTGCAGCAGCCATAAACTAGTTGAAACACAAAGAAACCTGCTGCCACCCACTGGCACGTCTGATATTGTTTCAAGATATGCATTGTTGCTAATGAGCAACTGTGCAAGCATTTTAAATGCTTTAAACACTAAGTTATATTTAGTACAAAGTCCTTCCTTCCTTCTGTGCAAAACCTTATTCCTCTCTCTTGTAGTTGTTACTTGCTGTCTGTAGGATTGTCTTTTTTAAAGTAAAAACCACATTTTCTAGAACATCTCCTCCTACAACACTATAGGACATAGGTGAAGGACAAGAGCCTACTCTGGCATCTCATAGCATAAAACTGCAGGTTGATTGCATGTATGTAGCCCTTGTGTTGAATGGCATTGTTATACAACAGAACGCCCAACTGAATGTGTATATGCATACACATCTGCATGCACATCTGCATCACATCAGATGTGTACCCACAAATGCATGCATAAGCATGGTCTGCATGAGTCCTTCTGCAACCTTGAACTGAATGAAAACATTCTGCATTGTTCAGAAATGCCCAAGTGGGGAAACCAATGCATGTGTAAGGCACTAACAGGATTCTGGATGATGTTAGAAAGTACAGTGGACCCTCTAGATTGCAGCCTCCAGATTTGCCATTTCCAGAGACTGTGGAGTATAGTATCCTGTATATAAATTTGTGGTGATGTGAATGTGAATATGTTGAAGCATCTGCATGCATGTCACAGCCATTTAATAATATAGGACACGATAATTCAAATTTTTTGCCATTCATGGGTGATCTTAGAACTGAACCCTCACAGATACAGAGTGTCCATTGTATGCTTACATTTGAGAATAAAGTGTATGTTTTGCAGTTAGGGACATAGAAATCTGTTTGTTAAGGCATTTGCCTGAATGTGTGAATGGCTAAAACTGGAGATGTATGTTAAATTAGGTCTACCTTCAATCTCCCAAAGCTTATAAATTTTCATACTGAGTGCATGAGTCTGAAAAGTGCAGTTATAAGGCTGAATGCAGGGCAAGGCTACAGTGAATGGTAACTCTAATAAGATTGGGCTCCTGCTCATGGGAGCTCTGCAACAGTAAAAGTAGTTAATAGACCCCTCTACAGACCTTCGCGCTCATTGTGTGAAGATCTTACATCCAGGTGTTTGGGGAAGAAGTTGGGGGCTAGACTTACTTGCACACTTCTGTTTCCATCTGAATTTTAGTCTTTAGTTTAAAAAGTTAATGCAAACTTATTAATCATTGCAAATCACAACACAGAATCATGATATTATCTCCTCAAAAGAAAGAAAGACCAACTGGAAAAGAAAAAGAAAAAGAAAAGGAATGAGGGTTGCTGCCTTGTGATGATTCTGCTCATCATGGTGTTGTAGAATCCCTTAAATTCTTTGGCTCTGAAATGTCACCCATTCCTGGAATGAGTTATGTTTCCATTTGTATTCATGGCTATGTTATGTACTGTCCCTCTTCACTGAGGTGCCTGAAAGTGCTTTGGCTCTTTAGTCAGCTCTGTTTAATTTTCAGGGATTTGTTGATCTGTCAGAGATTATGCTTTCATTAGCCAGCTGTGACTAACCAGCGTGCTTTCATCCTCTGGGAGGGATGACTTACCATGTGTTAAAGCTTTCCGCCTGTCTTTGGAGCTATGGAGATTGCTAGTGAGAGCTGTCCTCAAATCATCAGTCAGCAATCATGGATTGCTTGTGAATCCAAGTGCTGTATCACCATGTGTTTCTGAAAAAGATAGTCACCTTTAAGAGGATTGTGACTAGCAAAACTTATCATATTGTTACCCTGATTTCTGGGGGTCCTGGGAGGGACACCTAATTGTGCTCTCAATTAACTAAGCTTGGGGAAATTAGCTAGAGCACAAGTTAGCAATGCGAGAGGCAGGGCAACACAGCGGAATCTTTTACCCAATGTCTAAGGGGTCAGGCCAAGCCAAGGAGCACACCAAGTTATACGAATAATTGAGATCTTTATTAAATACAGACAAACAGTGTATGCAACACACACACTCAGATAACTATGGAAAATAAAGGTTGGAGTGGGACAGAGGGAATTTTCAGAGGGATTGTTGAATTGGGTGATACGACACCTGTCCTGAAGCCCGGATAGATCACTGCGAAGGTCCGAAGTTGCGCACTCTCAGCCAATATGACTGAGGGGAAGGCTCGCCAAGCAGAACGGCAGCAAGACGAGATGGAACTCAGGAGTGATCTGAGGATGGTCTCGGAATTGGGGGTTTTTATGGAGAGAAATGTAACTGCAAGCTATTCTGTACTTGAGGAAAACAATGAGTTTCGGGCCCTAGACAAAACTTTGGAAATGTCAAAATTTAGCATGATTGAGTTAGGTCCGAATTGACAATGGAGTAGCCAGTATGCAGATGCACAGTGCTTGACATTTGAGTATCCAGCTTGTCAAGTTGCCTGCTCAGGGCAAGGAGTTCTTTGTAAGTAATGTGCATACATAATAAGGGTGTTTGCAGAGAGGTCTCCTAAAGCAGCGATCTGGCTATTCCTGGCCTGCCTGTATTGTGTTAGGATATTTCAGCATTTAGTGGCTGAGCCTAGTTCTGTGCTTGTCTGGGGGCCTCACAGACACGTGGAGAGGGGTGGTGGAAGAAAGCCAAATTATTGATATCAAAATGATATCTATGTCACCTTAAGTGCAGCCCAGCCATGGCAGTAACAGTATTATACCAAGTCCTGCTGGTCTTGCAATCTAATTTATGTGACTGAATGCAGACATGCAGGACACATTTTAGTATGCAGGCAAAATTCAACTGACCTTTGTCAGAAAATTTAAGTCTAAAATACCGACCAGAAAAAATATAACCAGTGGCCAACAGTTAAATTCAGATGATCCTGCCTTATCTGATTTGGCAGTGGCTAGAATACCATTGGAGTTGACTTGATACTGTAGCACCTGATGGCCTCAGACTAAAGGATGTGATCTCATATTACTCATCCACTTTGGAATACTGTATCATCTTGATTTATTCCCCCTCCCCCAAGTATTTGAAGAATGCAGAAGTGGAACATCTTGCCATAATATTCAGTTGTTACTGCTTAGATAATCACCCATATAAATATATATTATTAAGGAGGGATGTAGTTCTTTGCTAATTTTGTTCTGTTCTACTTATCAGGATTTCTTAAGAATTGAGAAACATGATTTCTGATCATTTTTTAAAAAATATATGTTCAAATATTCTTTCCATCTCTACTCTTAAATTATTACTTCATCCTTTTCAGATCCAGAACAGACTTGCATGAAGTGTTGTTTGGTGCTTTAAAAACCTGTTTTTGTCCCTGTCTGTCTGTCTCTCTGATTGCATAATTGTTATAGGCTTAAATCCAATTGTGGAGAGCATCTGCTTGTGGAACTGCCTCCATCAGCAGAAACAGGAGGGGGAAGCAAGCTGTCCTCATCCCTGCTACTCTCCAAACATGCCAAAAACCTCTTCCAATGGTCTAGAAAACCCTCCAGGATCAGTGTTCAGGTAGTTTCAAGAACTGGTGAAGGTTGGGGGAAAGAGGAGGAAGATTATGTGGTACTGTGTCAGGTCATCTTTGTTCTCCCTGCTTTGTTTTAGGTACCTGCTTTGCTTTGATGCTTTATTGGACTTTATTGTGCTGTGAGGGTCTGATAAGATTGGCTAGGAAACAGTGTGCTACAACAGGGAAATGTTACCATAATGAACTGTGATAAGAGTACAAGTGCAGGCAGGCAGACTTAATTACAAGGTCAAACTATTGGCAAGCAGAATGAGTAAATGGGAGAGGGAAAGAATAGCCTGTGAAAAGAGTTGTGATGATTAGCTATCAAATAGAATGTAAGCATGCAATTTGAAATGTTACAGCTTACAAGGTGCTGCAAATCCAATGTTTCTTTAGCGTTGGCAATTCATACGTGTTTTTGTCTTCAATGTTCCTGAATAAAGCTATTGAAACCTCTAAGCCTAATTACTTGAGCTTGGAGCTATCCTGTACATCACACACTGACATTACAGTACCAGTGAATTTAGGCCAGTGTTGGACTGTGACTTGGGAAAGCCAGGTTTTAAATCCCATCAAGCTAAGAAACTTCCTGGTTGATGTTGGGCCAGCCATCTTATCTCTGACTTCTTCATCTCATAGGACTATTGTGAGGATAAAGTGTGGATGAAGAAGAAATTCCTTGCTCCCGGGAGGAAAGGTGGGATATAAATATCATATTATATAATATTATAATAATATATTACTTCCGGTGTTCAGCGGCAACGTATGCCTCAGAATTCCAGTTTCATCAGAACATGAGCACGAGGTTGCTTTTGCCCACATGGACTGCTTGTGGCCTTCTGGAAACATCTGGTTGGTCATTGTGGAAACAAAATGCCGTTCTAAGTACACCTCGGGTCTGATTTGTGAGGGATCCATCTTTTTGTTCTTCTGGTAGAGGCAGCTGGTGTCTATTCTGGTTGGTAAGGCAGAAGACATAGCAGCCAATAGTGGGCATGGCTGGGCAGAGTGAGTGTTCATATACACATGCACAAACAAACACAAAGAGGCAGGGAGGGAAGTATTACAAATACACATACACGGAGCTAGCCATTCATTTGGGAATTGTTTGTCTGAAATAGCCTGAGGCTGAGGTGGGCCAGTTCCCCATTTGGCATAATGGACTTGTCTACACTGTCCCATGGGTAGTTCGGCCTTCATTCAGACTAACAGCAATCAACTTGTAGCAGTGTGATCAAAATATGGAGTTGAGAAACCCCTTATACATACAAGATTTGAATTTATTCTATGTTTAGAACTTTATCTCTTTAAAGTGTTCATCAGATAGCATACTAATTCTTTGGCTTATGTTGTGACACTATTCTGAACATTCTCAGTGCAGTATTACATACTTATTTCCTGGCACAGCACCTCCAAAACCAAAACCAACTCCCCTCAAAACAAACAAACAAACAACACGAAAATGTGTAAACTTCATGTTCATCTGTGGCCAGTGGCAGATCTCCCCTTGATTTTGATAGATTTGCATTGTACCCACTGTTCTTGTTTTAATCTATTCTTTTCATTTCACTGTGTGCTGCCTTGCATTTCCAAACACAGGCAAATGTTGAACAGATTCAAGAGACACCAGCTGAGTCTGCATCTCATATGAACGTTTCCAAACATCAGAATATTTGAAATGGTATTATTGCATCTTCAAAGATGTATTTCCTTCCCCATGGAAAAAGATTGTAACCATACTTTCTAGTTCAGGTTTTCATTTTTATTGTCCTAAGGGAGAAGGTAAAAGTCAACAAATGGAGTGAATCTCCCTCTCTCCCTCCCTTCCTCTCATGGGAATTTGTCACTTCAGATTCAGTAGAAAATGAAGGAAAACATTTCTGCTACAGCTTATGTTTTGACCACCTTGTTTAATATTTTCTTTCCTAGTCTGAAAAAGTTCTGAGATGGAGCCATCATTCTGTCAACAGCCTTCCACACCATGGTGCCCTCCAAATGTGTTGGACTGCAACTCCTATCATTTTCCAATGCCATTTGGCCATTCTGAGGAGGGATGATCAGAGTTGTCTTCCAAAAGATCTGGAGGATGCTAGGGTGGGAAAGATGTTCTAAAGAAATCATTGGTGAGAGAGTGGTTACATCTTGATCTCTAAACTGTCAATACCATTGATACCATCAACCATGGTAACTTTCTGGGTTGCCTTGTGGGGGTGGGACTTTGGGGCACTGTTTTATAGTGGCTCTGTTCCTGCTTGGAAGGCCAAGCCCAGAAGGTGGCGCTAGGGGACTCCTGTTTGACCTCCTGCCCTTTGGTCTGTGAGGTCCCTCAGGGTTCAGTCTTGTCCGCCATGCTATTTAATATCTACATGAAACTACTGGGAGAGGTTGTCCAGAATGTTAGGGTTCGGTGTCATCAGTATGTGATGACACCCATCTTTATTACTTCTTTCCACTACAAGCCAAGGAAGCTGTTTTGGTCTTAAACCAGTGCCTGACATCAGTAATGGACTGGATGAGGGCAAACAAATTGAAACTTAATCCAGACAAGACAGAGCTGCTCCTGGTCAGTAGAAAGGTAGATCAGGGAATAGAGATTCAGCCTGTGTTAGATGGGGTTACAATCTTTTTGAAGACGCAGGTTCGCAGCTTGGGAGTGCTCCAGGATTCAACTCTGAGCCTGGAAGCCCAAGTCTCAGCAGTAGCCAGGACTGCATTTGCACAATTAAGGCTTGTGTGCCAGCTATGCCCGCTCTTTGATCATTACTGATGTTTAATCTGTGTTTTAACTTTTGTATATTACAGTTTTTAATTACACTTTTTGATTTTTTTAAGTTGCTTTGTGTCCCCACGGGGAAAAAAGCAGGATAGAAATGATAATGATAATGATAATGATAATGATAATGATAATGATAATGATAATGATAATGATAATAATAATAATAATAATAATAATAATAATAATAATAATAATAATAATACTTACAATTACCACATAGCGACCAGTTTGCAGAACACCTTTGTTGATACTTTTGCTCACATTTGTTCTGATTTAGATTTCACATTGAGATCAAGATCTATAGATAAGCCTTTGGCATCTGCTTGTCACATTTGATTTGCAAAGATCTGTTTTGACTAGTTTGGCCTGAGTAGGTAAGTTGATTTGGAGGGTTGAGCCTTACTTTGGCTCTTGTCCTTCTTTGCTGAATGAGATAGCTCAAGTGGGACTGACCAATATGTGGGATGAAGTTTGGAATGTTGCTTTGAGGAAGACTGAAGTACTATTAATGTTGAAACAATTAGTTGAGAGGCCACTGACCTTGAATCTAGTCAAACATTATAGATAGTTACTGTTCTTCTTCAGCAAAGTGTCTGAGGGGGTGCTGGCAACCTAACTCCAAGAAATTCATTATCTAGATACTGTCCCACCTGGATTTCAGCCAGATTTTGGAATTGGCAAACCTTGGTTATTTCAGTGGTGGATGACTTATGGTTGGTGCAGAAGTATCCCTTTATTAGTACTGTTCAATATCCAGCAACTTGGATAAATTTCTGGGTTGCCTAATAAGGACTGAGTCAGGAGCACTGTTTTCTGGGTAACTCTTCTTCTATCTGGAGATGAGGTGACAGGAGTTTGACCCCCCACCAGCCATTAGCCTTTGGGGTTCTGTAGGAGTTCATCTTTTCTGATATGCTAGTCAACATCTCCATGAAACCACTAGGAGAAATTCTCTGGGCATTTGGACCTAGTGATCATCTCAATGTGTTGCTGATGTGCAACCTTATTTCTTCTTTTCTGTCCGAGACCAGGGAGCTGTGGCAGTCCTGAACTGATGTTTGAGCTCAGCGATGGATTGGACACTGTCTATCTCCACCTGTGAGTTTGGAGAAAACAAGGTTCTAGTGGTCAGGAGGAAAGTTAATTCAGGGATGCATGCATTGCTGGATTTGGCTTGAAGGACCCAGAAATGTGGTCTTCTTTCTGGATTAACGGATGGTGGCTGTGATCAGGAAGGCATTTTCACAGCTTCATCTCGTATATCATTTGCACTCTTCCCCCACAAGAGTCAATCTGGCTATTTTCACATATGGAAGGATATATCTTTCACTGATTTCCTCCCCCCCCGCACTGGTAAGTCCATGTGATGCTAGTTCCGCACACAATTTTTCTTTACAGGAAAAAAAAAAAAAAAAGGAATCAACATTTTTAAATGTGTATTTTTCTAAAATGGAAGCATTTTTCAAATTGTATGCATTTTTAAAAATGTATCCTCCTAACAATTAAACCATAAATGGACAACTGTGTTGGGACTCAGCCACCATTCTTCCCCCAGAACACCCTATAGACAGCAGTTGACCAAAGCAAGCTCTTTTTTAAAAAAAAATTTAATATGTCACAACATACAATACAAACATTATGACTTTGACTATAGATTAATACTTGCTGATCAACCATTATATAAAAGAACGAATAGGTATGTTGGTATATGCTTATCAGGGGGGAAAATTACCAGGCATAACAATTCAACTGTAAGTTATTTAAGTAATATAGTACTAAAATACTAATATTATTTAGGTTACTTAATAATACTATATATCTAAGATCCATAACTATAACTTAATGTAACAAAGAAAATAGTATCTACATTAAGATATTCAAAATCACATATTGATTTGCAATTGATTTACAACTGGGGAAAAAGAGAGAAATCTTCTCCAAATTATTAATAGTAATTGCCACTTATATTACACCTAAATTGACACATGAAAAAACAGACAACAAAGAAATATAAAGAATATGTAAATTTCTACTAGAAATTTACTGTGTGTCCTTGATCATACTCCACCCTTGATTCAGTTTATCAATACTTTGGTTATTGCTCGTATATATGTGTGCGCTCGCGTGTGTGTGTCTATATATATAGTTAAAACATCTATTTGAAACATATCTAACAGTTTAATTAACCATTCCTCACTAGAGGGTGTCTCCTTTGATTTCCATTTAGACACATATGGTATTCTTGCTGCTGTAGCCATGTACAATATCAGACGACCACATTTCTTTTGTTGGTTTTCATTCAATCCCTTCAACATATTTAGCAAGTAAAGCTCTGGGTACATCCAGAACTCTATCCCTATTATTTTCCTGGCTTTCTTACACATCCACCAGGAGTGAAAGAAAGTACCCGGCTTGTCCCTACATTTCCAACATTTATTGGACCCATTTTGATATATTCTAGCTAGTTGTATGGGTTTTAAGTACCATCGAAATAGCATTTTATAAAAAATTTCTTTCAGTATGGTCCATTTAGTAAACTTCAAGCTTGTGGTCCAGGCTTTTTCCCACTGTTGCAAATCTATTGCGTGGCCCAAATTCTGGGCCCATTTAATCATATTATCTTTAATTAACTCTTGCTCCAATTTTAATTTTATCAACATTTTATACATCAATAATATATGTTCTTGCCCCTCTACTGCTTTAACATTCATATTATTTATTTTTCTTCTCCTCTCTATTCCTTCTGTTTTAAGATCAACCCTAAATCTTTCTGTTAGTTGCTTATATAAAAACCAATTACCCTTAAAACATTCTTTCTTTATTTCCTCTAATGATTTGAAACTGTCTTCATCATGCTTGCTAAATAGTATATCATCATAAGTTAACCAATTCTCCGTTGGGGCTTGGGTGTGCCTAAAAAAGGCTTCTTGAGTGGATATCCATCATGGGATCTTAACGTATAATTTCTTTTATATAAATTCCATATTCTCAACAATGATCCTCATAGAAATGTTTATTGAATTCCTTATCATCAGTAACTTTATTATACCAAATGTAACATGCCAGCCATATTTTGTATTAAAGCCTTCAAGTTGTAACATTCTTCTGTTGTTTTTTTTTAATTTAACTAATGTAATATATTGTACAAGCGTGATGATATAATTTTAAATTGGAGAGACTCAAGATTTTTAAATGTGTATTTTTCTAAAATGGAAGCATTTTTCAAATTGTATGCATTTTTAAAAATGTATTCTCCTAATTATTAAACCAGGGAGGGACAACTGTGTTAGGACTCAGGCACCATTCTTCCCCCCAGAACACCCCATGGACAGCAGCTGACCAAAGCAAGCTCAAATATCTCCACTTTTTTTTCCTGAAACCCTTCTCAAAATGATGACAGGAAATGATGTTGCATTACTTTCTGTCACTATTCTGAGAGGGACTACAGAGCATTTGAGGGTAGTAGAAAATTTTGAGGTGCTGGTATAGGTCCAGTTTTCACACATTTGGGGAACCCCAAAATCATGCTGATTTCAAAAAAAATTGGGAGGGGAGCTGCACTTTTGGGGCACTGTTGAAGGTCTCAGGAGTCAGAAAAGGGGTGTTCACACTATGGGTGTCGAAACGGACCTTTATTTCTTTGCTTTCTTTAAAAAAAAAAAGAATTTTATTTGCTGCTTCTCTTCCCCAGTCCCCCATTCTGTGGAATGCATTGCCAGTCTTTCAATGCATGGATTTCTGGGTTCAAGGCGCATCCATTCTTCATGTGTTTCTGAGTGGTATGGACTGGGGAAATCCCCCTCCTTATGGAAACTGATTGTGATTTTTACACAACTCTACTTTCAGAGGAGGCCTAGTTATATCCAGAGACCCAGTGTGTTACAGTGGTTTAAGCATTAGATTACAACTCTGGAGACCATGGCTCAGTTTCATACTCAGCCATGGAAACCCACTGAGTGACCATACTCTCAGCCCCGGAAAACCCTGTGATAGGCAACAACAAGTTCCTTCTCAAACTTTGGCCATTTCCACACTCCACTGTTACAGTGCTATTATTTCACTTTCAACATCCTGTGGAATTCTGGGGTTTGTAGTTTACTGAGGCCAAAGAGCTCTCTGGCTAAGAATTCTAAATGCCTCTCCCTCAACTGCAAGCCCCAGGATTCCACAGGATGCTGAAAGTGGAATAATAGCACTATAACAGTATAGTGCAGAAATGGCCTTTGTAACAAGTAAGAAAGTGAGTACTTTCAAAAACTAGCTTTCCAAGCTATTTCAAACAAAACAAAATTACATGAAAAGCATCACCAAGAAGCTCTATGGTTCGATATGGTGATATTTGAAGGGTTGCAGTGATCTGTATCGGATTGGCATGTCCACTTTATTTTTCTTCTAAGGCCTTGCTCTGCATCCCATTGCCATCAAAAGTCCAGTTGGGCTCAGAAACAGGACAGAGAATTTTTCAACTGTAATCCCGGACTTCCTACATTCGGAAACATGTTCGTCCTCTCTTTGTTGTTTTTGAGGTGTTCTGCTAAGACCTTTCTTTTTCTTTTGGCTATACTTTTTAGTTCAATTAACTTTTCCTCCTTTACTACGAGAAGGATATGTTGGTGCTGGATTCTAGGTCTCTCTTGTTTTACTATTGTTTTTATAGTATTAAGGTTCAAGCACATGGTTGTGTGCCTTGTGAAGCCCACACAGGGACGGAATTTGGAACAAACACAGTTTTTTAAATAAACAACCCTTATTGCCATTTCAGCTTGTGCATACCAAAAATGTGAACTCTGAAATTTTATATGAGGAAGAATGATTAAGATCTCAACTTTGGGAAAGATTTTAGACAGAGATGTAATTGGAAGCACTTGAACACCTGGCTTAAAAGAAGAGAAAACAATGTAATTTTCTAGAAAAAAGAGCAGGAGCAGGAACCAAAGAAATAAGCATTGCTGAAGTGCATTGCCTTCCTGTTTCCAGTAGATGGCAGGTACAGTTCTTCAAACTTAAAAAAAAAAAGGAAAAGAGAAAAAACCCCCAAGTAATCTATTTGCTAATATATTATACTGAAGTAAAGATGAGTACATTTGTGCTATGTTGCTGTTTCCCAAATGGATCCTTTATTCATAATATACAAAAATATATACATCAGCTTTTATCACAAGGAAAACTAATAACTGCTAGGCAAAATGTAGAAGGGCTGAAAAGTGGAAAATAGGATGTGTTACAGTCCTATAGGTTTGTGGTGCAAATGCACTGAAAGACTGCAGACCATTTTGATGAAAGTTAATTTAGAAGTTAGTCCTACTGCATTCTGTAGGACTTATCCTTTTTTTTCAAGCTATGCCTTCTTGCAGTGGTGGAAACGCTTTGCTTTAGGGTCAAACCTCCACATTTGCTAGGGGCACAGGACCTCCACAAAAATGGAAAAGCTGCAAATATCAAAATGTGTGTGTGTGTGCATGCATGTATGTGAGAGAGAAAGAAAGAGAAGGGGACTGAGTCATGGTGGGGAGAGTGGGCACCCAGAATCCAAAACAGGCCAGGGAATGGAAAGGGCCCTATACTTCTTCTCTCTCATCCATCTCCTTCTTTGGGTGGGTGGGGCATTGGGAGACAGTTCATGGTGCTGAGAAATTGAGCTGTGAGATTTCCTTAGCTGGCCAGGCAATGGCTAGTGGAGAAGGAGGAGGAACAGAGTCAGGTTTTTAAATGGTGGCATCTCTGATTGGAGCCGTTAAAAGAAGAGATGGGGAGAGGGAGGGAAGGGTTGGAGAAACTCACAAATAATCAAATTTATGAAAGTTAAACCTATGAATGTGGAAGACCAATGTAATTCTACTTTAAATGCCATAGTTTCCTTCTACGGAAGTCTTGGATTTGCATTTTAGAGAGGAACATTTAGAATTCTCAGCCAGAGAGCTCTAGTGCTTCACAAAACTACACATTCCAGGATTCCATAGGACTGAATGGCAATTAAAGTGGAATCATAGTGCTACAAATACATAGTGTGGAAGGGCCCCCAGTTACCAGTAATGTCTAATGGCAGCTGCTGTCAGTTATTTATTACCATAACCATCTTTCTTTTTGCTAATATGCAATATGCTTCAAAGTTAGAATGTTAACCCATGTAGACTATATGAGAACTGTAGTTTGACAGAGTGCACTAGGGATGTCTCACAGACAACTCTCAGTGCCTCACCAAACTACAAATTCTTGAATTGGCCCATGAGTAATTAAAGTGATATCAAAGTGCTGTAATGGATTAGTGTGGAATTGTTCTACTTGGACAAAACAGTAGGTGAGCAATGGAGGATAGGTCTGGATAGTGAAGAATCACATATGTTTCCAAATCAATCAAACGAAAGTGAGCATGAGTGCAGGCTGCTAAGCAAAACTGGAAGTATTCTGGGGCAATAGCAGACCTGAAATAGTTCCTGGACAATGCTGTTCACCCATTTACAATTTCACTAGTATTGTTTTACTGCAGGCATGTCCCATTGCGGATCCAATGCTTTCACTTGAGAGGTCATAGTCAGAGCTTGAACTAGGGACTTCATGTATACTAGGCCTAAACAGATCTACAAATCTACATTTTTGTACAGCTTATCTTTAGTGCTGGGCTTTATGATAGGGTCTATGTCCAACTGTGGAAGGATGAAGGACATGCCATTGGCTGGACTCTTTTGAAAGTATGAGGGACCCATTAAACATCTTTCCATTTTGCTGTGCAGTTAGGGTCTTAGCAGTGTTGTCTGGTGACTTCAATGCAAGTGGGTTGATGAACCTACTGTAGGTTTTAGTCTAAACTTTAAAAGAGCTAGCTAAGTTGCTAAGCTCTATTCCCTAAGATTCAGACTAAAAGATACCGCTGATTCACCACCCCACTGACAAAGATGCATCATGGCAACCATAAAGCCTAAGCAACCCTAAGGCTGCTGCACTGCCCATCTTTGATGCAAAATGATTTTTACTGTCATAGCATCTAAAAAGTGGGCTTTGTCCTGAAGAGCCTATGTGCCTGTCTCCCCACAGTAGAATTCAAATCCACATCTTCTACTTCAAATCACAAAACTGATCCTCATTGAGTAAATAAACCCTCTTTTTAAAAAATGCATGTAAGTCTAATATTAATCATTCCTAAGGTACCTTTTGTCCTGCAAAGAAAAATATACAGGAAGGCCAGTTTTATGACTATTCTTACCTTCACATAGTGAACTAAAAATGGTTTTCACTATTTCTTTACCTGTAACTGAAAAATTGAACACTCATCCCGATTTCATCTGCCTTGTCCATTAACATCCATCTTTCTGTTACATCACACATGTGACATTTAAATTCCTCCCCAAAACTTGATGTTTTTAAGGCAATGAAAACAAAGTAAGTTGGTGAATCAAAGTGATAACAATCTCACAAATCCAAGGTGATGACAATTGCACAAGGTGACAAGCATCTCCTATTTTTTCCTTCCTAGGCTACCACACTCTGACTTCATAATCTTTCCTATTTGTTATCCAAATATTGCAATGTTAAAGCATTACCATGTTTTGATATCTAATTAATTAATTAATTAAACTACTTATACTGGGAAGGCTGCTAAACATCTGATGTATAATCAGTGATGTATTTAAGTCTTTTATTCCAAATCTCAGGTCTCTACCTTCAAGTCTCAAATCCTTGAAAGGTGCCTTCAAGTCAAGTCTCAAGTCCTGGGAGCCAACTTTATAACCCAATTTATATTCCAGAATTTCTGGACAGATTAGAATAAAGTCAGTTGTAATAATTTGAGTTGTCCCTCCACATTTATGAGTTTGCCATCTCCAGCTTCTGAAGCAAGGAATAGGGTACTTCTTACTCCTCATTCCCCAAGCTGGAAGCTTTTTCAGAAGTGAGGAATAAGATCGTTTTTACTCCGCATTACTGAAGCTTCAAAAGCTTTAGAAAGAAAGATCCTTCCTCCTCAAGCCCATTGCCTAAAACATGTATTGTTCCCCTCTGAGAAATACACCCTGTGCTCTGGGGGTGAGTCTTGCCTTCTGCTCTTAAGAAAAGTTTTAGAAGGCTCTTTTAATATGTAGCAGGGACAGGCTGCTGAGCAGAGCTCAACCCCACCACCTAACCCATTTGCTGTTCCTCTCCAAGAAATGCACCTACACTTTGCACTTGAGACAGATCCACATGTGACCAGTGGGCAACAAGAGACAGAAGTGTGTTGAAATTTGTTAGGCTTCTGGATCAATGTTGTAAGGCTTCTGGATTAAGTCAGTCACTAAAAATATACAAGTCACAAATCCAGTCGAGTCAATGAATCATTTATTGCCAAGTCAAGTCCAAGTCAAGTCACTGAAGTGACTTAAGTCAGAGTCAATCGACTCAAGTCTACATCACTGATAACCACTATCATTTTAGATAAATGCTTCTGTCAGTGACACATCTGAAACACACAATTATTTAGCCTCTGGGAATGAGTTTGCATTTCATCTCAAATCTAAATGAAGGTCTTTTGTGCACATGACAGTGTTCAGCCTGCTAGGGATAAAGGTGGTGACTTGTGACAGTGTTGTCCTTTGGAAGCTTTAGGAAGCTTCTCAGGTTCCTTTTCTCCTATTTGGAGAAAAACAACAAAATCAACATTAAGCACTCCCATGTCCACATATCTAAGTGTTTCATTTTAATAGGGATATATGCCCTCTGCATATTGTAGAATCTATGGTAGTTGTGCTGATCAAAAATCAAGCAAAATCACCCCCCCCCAAAAGTGTTGATACTTTTATTAAGCCGACTAAAGGGTGCAAAATACCCCATGCAAGTTTTCACAGACTTCTTCAGTTCTTTTACAGGAACAAATATGATGACGGATCTTTCTTGAGATGTCAAAGCTAAGTTTAAGATGGTGTTGGAGGAGTTTTGATGTAAGTAGAGGCCACACTCCTGGTTGGCCATGAGGCATTTGGGAAGAGAAAAAAGGCAAGACAAGGCAATAATTCTTTTCTCCATTGTTAGACACAAAGGCAGTTCCTTTGAGATATAGCCCATACCTGTCCTGTGTGAAGCTACAAGTCACTCTGCAGGCAGAATACAAGGAGTCCCTTGAAAAGCTGCTGTACTAACACATGTAGAGAAAAAAAAAAGGTGTTTAATAGGTAAAATGTGCCAATGATAGTCAATATCAAATTGTTTTACTTTAGCTGGAGGTGAAAACCCCCAGAGAAGATGTCCCAGTTCATGTGCTACCTCTAGTTCAGAATTCCCTTGATGCAGCTGAATGATGGATCTTCAAATCCAAAAAATATAACTGGGGTTGCTTTTGTATGTAAGAGCTCCATAAGCATATCAAAAAGTTCACTTACTTATTGACAGAGCTGACCCTATCCTTAAGCAGACTGAGGCAGATGCTGCAGGGGGCAGGGGCATCATTTTCCTCTTGGTCTCAGGCCACCAAATGTTTTGGTCTGACCCTGGAAACTGGAACCAATGGATGAAACCAATGGTTTTTATGGTCCCAAGTATTTATCTTTACAGAAGTGGATGAAGTCTCCTGTTTCTAATTTAATATGTTGGTAGATATGAAGCTTATAACTTTTCAGTGAATTTAGACAAATCTCTTAAGTATATACTTTGGGAACCAGAGACAATTTTAAAATGAGCTGAAGTTTTTTTGATAGAGACTCCCATTTCCCTTAGTGTAAATAAACACATTAATTTTGCCCTGCTGTTGTTTGTGATGAAACAGATTTATACAGTTCTTGAAGCACTACAAAAGCCTGCAAATATGTTTACCAGAGATGATTCTGGGATGAGATTATATACCAAGAATGCCTGTCACAGCACCTTCAATTCTTAAAAAAATAAATCAAATAAACCGATCATCTTTTAACCAAAAGCTGTTCAAAATTATTTGGCATCTGTTATCATTTTTCAAGAAATGATTGATCACAAATCTGTTACTGTTACTCCTCACATTTCTTGTGTCCTTGTCAATGCAAATATAACACAATATTGTTTCTATACTCCCCCAGCTATATGTGGGTAGTGAAGTACTTTTTCACAGAAATGTTAAAACTCACTTTGCATCCACAGCAAATCTGGCTCTGAGCTCAATCTGCACTCCATTAAAACCTGGGTCTTATGGAAAGGAAATATAACATGCATATTGATACGTAGACCTTAATTTTAATACCTAGACTAGATAACAAGCAAAGTAGCACTAGTTATTCAGCTGTGTTAGCATCCGAACAATGTCAAGTCTCTGTTAAACTAAGATACAGAAATGAACAGACATCCATTGAAGAACTGTAACTTTAAGCTACAGGGAGTATTTTGTTATATCCATCACTGTGGCAGAGAACTAGTTGTTGTTGTGTGCCTTCATGTCATTTCCAACTTATGGCCATCCTACGGTGAACCTATCACAGGGTTTTCTGGGGGCTGAGAGGTGTCATGTGCCCACTCTGTGGGCTTCCATGGGAATCATACCTTGGACTCCAGGGTTGTAGTTCAATACTCAAACCACTATACCACGCTGGTTCTGGTTCTATATTTCCCTTGATTCATTTCAGTGGCTTATATGCCACTGATGCAAGGTTAAAGGAGATGTGGTCACTTTAATTGGAACTACCTACATTTTTGTCTTCATTTTTGAGCCATTTCTTTAGCCTTTGTTTCAGTAAGATGTAGGGGCACATAACTATGTGCAGGTGAAACAAACCATTAATGAATCCTGTATCTTTCTCCGTTACAAAAGGAGAAATGTGAACAAGAATTTGGATATTTGCTAGTGTCACAGGACTCTGTCAGTCAAGCAGTGTTAATCCTGAAATGAATGAAATACCTGTTTCAGCCATTTTATTATGAAACAGAGTTCTTACTACAATTGAACTGTGTACCTTGATACCAAAACCACTGAAATGTGCAATTGAGCTATGATATGGCTCATGTTTCATATAAAACAAACAGCACGTTTGACAGATACCAAGCAGTTTCTGAAGCTCTAACATGTGCAGTTATTATCTCACTACTTCAGATCTTTGGTATCTGTTTTCTATAATAATATGCACCTAAACCAGTAAACATAGCAATTTCTTAACAAGAATATAACTATTCCATGTCCACTACTTGCACATGTTCTCTATGAGCACATACAGCACTTTAAAGTTCTGGTCAAGATCTGACTGGACTGCTGATGGAACGTAAAGCTTCACCAACAGTCTCACATTGATGGTTTGAGGGAGACTGCTTAGGTGTTCCCCTGTGCCCAATCAGTGACAGCGGACAGAGCTATACTTGAGAGCTGTCCAGCTGCCATTGCAGAGCCAATGACAAATACACTGCACAAGGAGGTACTGGGATATCTGCTTGGGCAACAGCCCCAAAAACATTTATGCTGGTGTGATTGCATCAGTGTAAGTCACCAACAGGATTCTTTTTTTTAATTAATTATTTAACAACATAAAATACATGACATTACAAAACACATAACACAATACCAAATACATAATAAACATATACTAACAAACCACAATATACCATATATTCTTAAACTTAATCTGTTCTATAATTAAATCATAAGTGCTCCCAACCACTAGGACCATTAGAGGTATAACCACTTTCATTCCCTTTAGGAAGTTCCATTCCCCTTCCAAAATTGTAATGATTGTGCAGTTGGTTTACTTCTTTCCCCTTTATTAACACATACACCAACAGGATTCTTACCATTATTCGATTCAGTATCTGACTATCTGCTTCCTGGGCATGCTTTTGCTAAGGGAGAAAAGGTCTGAGACAAAGTAGATTGCGTAACCTCTTTGGAAGATGGTTCAGTTCTATGCCAGTTAAGTAATCTTAATTCCCCAGTTGAATTTCTGATATAAAATAGCTTCTACTTAGCATGCTATTTTATTTATCTTTTGGTAAGACTAGGCATTTATGTTTCCTAAATACAAACATTTAACCGTGTTAGTCTCAGCCTGGAGTGTTCAGAGCTTTTGCTTCATGAAAACTTCCCTTGTTGTGGATTGGTTCTAGAGTTTTATGCTACTACCAGGGATATCCTTGAGAAAAGGTCTGTAATTTTGTCAGCTTCTCCCTCTGTCCACATCCCCCTGTTAGTGGGTATGACTATAGCCCATGTTTTCACATAATGTTAATGGATCAGGTAGGTCATACGCAATAATTCTATTTGCTAATATTCTGTTTGAACTGAGAATTTAAATGTAATCTTGCACTTTGGGCCTGTTTCGGGCACAGAAAGCTCTCAGGAAGTTGGCCGCCCTGTCTAAAGTCTCCTTTATTTTGTAATTTTTGATGTAGTCACCAACCATGATGCAACAGGCTCTTGCGTCGTATAGGCCTTCCTTTGTCTTTAATATAATCACAAAAGACTGCAGTGGGTACTACTATTTTGGGCACTGTCTCCTAAAATCAAGTAAATCATATCCAATTTTATAACCAGTTTTTTGTTTTGAAGAAGATGGACTACCCAAACATTTATACATTATAGCAAAAATTACAACAAGCATTATACACGGGGCTTGCTTTGAAACTTCAAGTTGTGGAGAATTCAGCAGCTAGTATTTTGACACACTTGCCTAAAAGTAACTATGACATGCCTGTTACTTCGGCCCAGGCCTACCTGGTGATAGCACTAGATATCGCTTGTTGATATCAAAACCCTTCGGCCTTCCTCTGCCACCCCGCTCCACGTGTTTGCGAGGCCTCCGGACAAGCACATAAACAGGTGTGGCCGGTAATTGTTGGACATTCCATTCTCCACCTAGGCAGGCAGAACAGAGCCACTCCGTTGCTTCAGGGACCTCTCCTGCAAACACCCTCTTGCTTAAGCGCGACACTAACAAAGGCGCCCGGCTCTGAGCCGATAGTCTTACAAAGCCAGACTAAGTACTGTGCATTTGCATACTGGCTACACTATTGTTGATTCAGTGCTAAGCCGATCATGTTAAACTTGACCTTTTCCAAAGCTTTGTCCTGATCCAAACTTGCATTGTTCTCACCGAGTAAGGCGTGGCCTGCAGTCACAATTCACCCTATATAAACCCCCCGATTCCGAGACCACCTCGTATCACTCCCGAGTTCCAGACCGCCTTTCTGCTGTTTTGTCTGGCGAGCTCCCCTCAGCGAGCCACACTGAGATTTCTCTCCTGCACCCCAATGAACTCTATCTTCCAGCTTCTTCAGGACTACGAGAAAGGTGTCATATCACCCATTTTCCCCAAAAATCCTTCTTTCCAATTCTTTCGTTAGCTGTGTGATTGTGGTGTCTTTACTGTTTGTCTTTTAATAAAAATATCATTTTTGCTATTTCAAAACTGTCTGACTGCTTGACTGACCTGACCCTGTAGACATTGGGTTGCAAGATCCCTGCTAAGTTACCCTGCCTCTCGCTAGCATTAGTGAGTGCTCCAGCTAGTTCTCCCCAGAATTGTGTTTGTGTTTTGGTTATTTGGGCACCCCTCCCGGAACCCCCAGAGAACAGGGTAACATGCCAATTTGCTACTGAGTAGCAAACATTTGCTACTGAGTCAAATTAAAGGTACTGGCTATCATCTTTAGCACTCTATGGAAAATACATTCCATATCATCCAGCCCCAAACGAGGAATCATTACCATTGTGTAGTAGGATGTTCTGTTCTGCTATATTTTCTCTGATTCCCCACTTCTTTTTGAGGGGAGAAGAGTGGAGAAAGTAACTCGTTTTGTTGTTGTTGAAGGGAAGGGGACATCAGTTTGACTTAAAAGGAAGCACAAGGATGGATACCTCCCCCCATTTTTAAAGTATTAACTAGGGGTCTGCGATATAGGAAACTATTAACTAGGTCCTACCTTACACTGCACCTGTGCATGTTCCCTCCAGGCACTATTAACTTCTGGCTCCGACTGAGCACTTCCTGTGCTGGATCAGGCGGCAAAGAGGACCCAGGTCTTACAGCATGTTAGAGCAGTTCCTGAAGTGGAGGAAGTGCTGGGTTGTGCTGGAAGTTCCTGATGCTTCCTCTAACATCATCCAGCTCAAGACCTGCTTGATTGGCCAGATGCTGTATTATTAAAAATTTAAAAGTGCAGAGGGAAACAATAAACAGTCTTTGGGCACCTTGTAAGGCAGAAGTGGTTAATTATCACAAGTTAGGGGCTGTATAGATTGCCAAGGGATACCTGCTTGCTGCACTCCTCAAAAACTTTTTTCCCCAGAATGCCATTGAATACCACCTAGGATACGTTCTTATCACAGGAAGTGACCTGGGAGCCACTTCCTTTTTTTGTTTTGTTTTAATTCTCCTGGGCCTAAAATGTCCTAGGGAAAGCAAAAAATTGCAAAATTGCCCCCTTGCCTCCAAGAAGGTATTTGTGGGTATAATGGGGCAAAACAAACAAACTACTCCCCTTTTTGTTTTGAAACCTGGAAAGCCCTGGAGGGGAACAAAATCAGCCCAGAAGTAGGGCACATGCACACCCTTGCTGTAAGTTTGCACACCCTTGCTGACATTCCCTGTCCTCAAATGAAGACGAGCACAAAAAGTGTGCTATAGGGGAGAGGTAAAAACGAACATCATCGTATTTCCAAGGAAACCAGCAATGTTCCCACTTTTGCCCTCCCCCCCAAAAGTAATTTCTTACAAGCTACAAGCATTCCTGTAATGAATTACCTCACAGCAGACCATCTCCAGGTACAACCAGTGGGAGAAATATGTTATTTGTTTACAAAAGGAAATAACCTTTCTGGTGATGTCCCAGTTTTACTCTGCCCTGCAGAAGAAGACATGATTGGTGCCAATCTCCTTTCTTTTCAGCTTTATACCAAAATGCTCCTTTCTGTCTACCCATTTGAAATTTTAAACAGTGCACATGTGTGATAAAAATGACTGCTTTATCTGTCTGCTGGTCAAATAGTTTTTGTATACCACCATGAGATCCTTCATGGATGAAGACTGGTTTACACAATTTTAAAATAAATGAAACAAGCAACTATTCAGAAACTGAAAGTTAGTACGACCACACTAACTTTTACGATAGTGCACTTTTGAGCATCAGATGCACTACTGAGCTCTCAAATCCAGATACCCTGAATTCTGGTGCTGACATACACTTATTACCTGCTGATAATTTAGGACTCATCCTAACTTTCAAAGGGAGTTATACTCATTTGCATGGTTC